>JXXA01005656.1:0-15230 GCA_000956255.1 Anopheles punctulatus | reverse complement strand
AAAATAAATTAAATCAAACGGTTTATTTTTCAGCAAACCTGTTTTTTATTAACGTCGTGTGCAACATCAGGCTAAGTTTTATCATTCGCAGATTTAAACAGCACTGTAAATAAACAAACAAACGAAAAAGAATCGAAGCTTCATGCATTGAAAAAGCTCTCATCTTTGAAGTACGGTTTCTTTTTATTATTTGCCTTTTTATCCCATTCGCAACATACATCACCTACGATGACGACGTGCTACCGAAAAACGCTAGAGCATTGGCAACATATTTTGAATGCCGACGGCATGGTGACACTCTGCTTCATTCAGCCGCCAACCATTTGATCTTTTCGATGCCATCTTCGGTTTGTTGATTACTTCCGGCCAGCACCGAAAGATCAAAAAGGGCGACAAAATGTTGTCGGAGATGTTTCAACGACGGGTGTATACTGTGTCTCGGGTAAGAGGACACCGATGGCAAAAAGAAGTTTACAGTAAAAAAAAAACCTGAACACTGATCGACAGATTGGGTCAATTCAAAAATAGAACTCAAACAAATCATATAATAGTAATTCAATTCGTCATCGCACCGTATCACAAAAAAGAGTAAAATCGTCGTAAAAATTGTCTACGAAATAGTAAGTAAATACCCAGGATCCAACTCGATCTGGTTGCCGCAATATTCAAAATCAATCGTTGCTCCACGTTCTGAATGTTTTTCGAATCCCCAGATCCGTCTTGTTTATTCTACGCATCACGTCATGGGCACGTATGATAAATTCACGCACCCAGCAGCCATGCGCTCGTTCGAGAGACTACAAATCTACGAAGCTATTTCGCTCCACGACCAGGAATCGAGAAAAACACTTTTACTACACAAAAACATTCGGATGTAAACAAACACGGCTGGAGGTCCAATAAGCGAGCACAGTACATTATAGTAGCAAGATGGTTTCTCCAGAAGATACCGCGCGAAACGTCCGTACATGCAGCAATACTTCGTTCGAGCGTCGTTCTAACTGATAATACAAACAGCAACGCCCATATATGCAAAAAGGGGCAACGTCTAGTACGCACACAGCTGAAACGGGGCACATAAAGCGATAGATCTTGCAGAAAGATAATCTTGGTTTAGCTCGGTTTAGTTTGATTTGTAAAAACACACGCAAACACAATGAACGCAAGGAGAAGAGTGAAGATGAACAAAATTCGTATTATTTAACATTCAAATCTACGATATACTGTTTCATAAACACAAGCTTGTGATACCCACTTGAGTGTGCACAGCTCTTCAATTGATAGCTTTGATCATGTTGCTACGAAAGATAACCTAGGGAAGCATTAAATAATATCATTAATTCGTGTTCGAAAATACAGTAAAACGAACTCCAGCAAAATATATCGAATGAACAATATCGAATCGAAAATATTGCGACAAAAAGGAAAGACCCTGTGTGTTTGCACTATGGATTAAACGCTTACGAACTAAGTTTTACTACCGGGAACGCTTCGCAAATTGGATTGCAAAAAGTTCTGAACAACGTTAAAATAAAACACGAATGAGTTGAAACTTTCAATGAAGCGCATTCCTTCTACTCAAGAACTTTGACTCACACGATAGGCAGCAGTGGAACAGTAAACTATTTCTGCAGAATCTTTTCCTCCACCAGAAACTATGAAGGAGGAAGAAATTTCATTACTTTTTCATAGAAAATAGGTCTGTGTTGGGTGCCTCAGGTTTCATGTTGACATTTTCCGGAAAACTGGATGCCGGATGCAGTCCAATAAAAAAAAGCCTACGATATTGTGATTCGAAGGCGAATTGTTTGTCACGTTGTACTCCTAACCTCACGTTCAAGATTCCGGACATGTAAGCTTTGGTCTCTTTCCGATGCAGGAATCCTTTCGGAGCTTATCCTGCAATCGTTTTCTACGGTAACGAGGGCGCGTATCAATGAAACGATTACAACACATTACCGCCACTAACCGGTGATTCTTTTAGATTCTTTTCCATCCACAACGTTCGTGTACTACCATTCGTCGATTTCATAGCACGGGGCTGTTCTGAGAGATATGGTATTAATCGGTTCGATGTCATTCATAGTTGAGCATAGGCTTGGCGGCGGCTCAATTTTTTTGTGGCTTCTACATGCTGCCGCCAATCTATTCTGTGGGATCAACCATGCCAACAATGTCCCGGAGGTATATCTATCTCCTAAAAAATGCGTTTCATTCAAGAATGATCTCCGAAATGGTAAGGACATTTCACAAAAAAAATCATTTTTATTTTTGTATGGTGGAATCGTTTCTGAGCATTCTGAAGATCAAAACTATTAAAAAACTGATTCTCGGGAAAATGTAATGCAAAGTTGATTAGAAATAGCATTAATGATTAAATGGCAAAGAAACATTTAAAAAAATTTACATTTTAAATAGCAATAAAAAATTGTACAGACTGCAACACGTATTGGAGGCGGGGTTGGATATTGTTCCGAGGCAGTGGTTTCGTTTAGAGCAAGTCATTCCAAGATCCAGCTACTGAGTCGGCTACATCACACAATGTATTGTGAAAAATATGGTTGGTTGCGTGCATGTCTGAGCAAATTGTTCACCGAAAATTCACTTTCGGAATACCTACCTACTTCAAGGCAGGAGATGGGAAAAAGAATGTCGCATTATACTTCTAGCGAGCATGAAAAAATAAACCACCCTCCCAGTTACCCTTGTTTCGGGATTCACCCAAGAAGTTCGCCCATCAAAACTCGTACGGAAACAAATTTTACAGCTTCAACATGAACTTATATCCTCGTCGTCTTACGGACGAAAGAAGCTGGATTGCGAATGTGTTAGCGGCGCACGTTGGGTGTTGTCAACTGCGATGCATTCTCAAAACTTTTGGGATCATGATTTCGTAAACCCTTCTGTGTGGTCACATTGCGATGCTTCAGGGCGTGCTCTTGCTATTTCTAATTCTCTCCCATTTTTCGCTTCCGTATGCTTCCGTCCTCTCCTTGTTCAACCAAAGTTTTCGAAGCTGACATTTGCAGAATGGAATCATTTCCTGACGCTAAACTCAACCACTTTTAATGACTTTATCTTCAATTTGTGAGAACGTTTTGGCTTGGGGCACGATGCGGGTGTACGCAAAGGAGCCCGATCGTATTCAGAAGAACACGTAAGACAAAGTTTTTTGTTCACGCGATGCATTCGTTGGCGCAGTTTGAAACAATTTAACTTCCCATCTTCAACATTCCCGGAATGTATCGTTGATCTTGCTTCGTACGAGTTTTTCACGATTACTTTTACGTACCTTTTAAGCATATCAAATCCCTTACATGTGCGAAAGGCACGAACGTGCAAATGTCATATGCATTAGTAAAAATGTTTTGTAAAACTTCAACTAAAAGTTTTTCATCTTTTGTGATTTTCACACATCCCGTTTATTTAGGTTAATAATAAACAAGCGCTGTTAGATACACCCAATTTTACATGAATGACTAAACGATGCAGATGATTCATGCAAGATCAGTGGCACACATACCATCGATGTCGCAATGTAAATGTAAATATCCGTTCATGACTCAAAATGTTCCGCTTCATACACACCAGAAAAAAATGCAGAAAATACCGGAAATGTAAAATTCAATACAGGCCGCGTAGCTGCTGATAAAGATGGAAATTAACTACCACACTGCCACTCTATGTCGTTCTTTTTTTTCTCTCTCTCTCTCTTTCTCTAATTTTGCTTATCACAGACGTTCGATGGGGGTTTTGAGGGCAATTTTGCGAAGGAGAGCCTAATAGTTGAACACGTGTGCCACAGCGGAGCGATAAACTCAAGGCACTGGCACATATGCTAACCTTCATGTAAAAAAACAGGCGGAACACAGCTATCTCCGATAAAACTCGCCTCAACGAGGTCAGGTCACAAACGACATACATTTCGCAGTAAAGACATGGCAAACGCCCTAATGGATCATTAGTTGGAAAAATACTTAACAACGACACTGTTTCAAGCCAGAGTGCGTCAAAAATTTCAAATAAACTTTGTTCTAGCAGATAAATTAAAGATTTACCAGGAACAAAACAATAATGAAACATAACCATCTTAGAAACACGTCCAATTCACAAACTAATTCGAATGAAAAAATGGTTATCACACGAGCGGTCTTTCTCAATTCCAATTTTAAATAACGTTATGCTGTACTATGAATATGATAACTGTGTCACCAACAAACGAACGATTAATCTATGAAACCATGAGGACAAGCACGATAGGAGGATGGAAAGATCCGCAGGAATGATAATTCTACTCGGTTCTCAAAAGAGCAGTAGAAAGCCTAAGAGCATACTATAAGGCGTTGTATTGTTCGATGGTGATAAAAATAGACTGCGAACAAAGTTTTACGCCTTTTTCCTCCAACCACAATCTTCTGCATGCATATATGATAGCTAAGCTATGCATATGCAAACGCATGGGCGGTGTCTCTTTTTCTCGCGAGGTTCTGGTTGGTATGTTTGAAAAAGTATCACACACATATACCAGCAACCCATCCGCCCCTTTTTTATCGTAAACAGGCACAGCCGTACTACGCAGTGACAGAACATCTAACAGATACGGCGATATCGGTTTGTTTGTTCGGTCGCTCGATCACGGTTTGTTTGTTTGATATTCAGAACGGCGGCCTGTTCACGACCCCCTCTAGAGCTGCAGCATAATTTCCACACTCGTTTCTATTACTCATGGCGCTCCCATACGGATGCGTAAAGTTCGATCGTTGCTATCCGGGCGGGTCCGTATCAACAATTGCACCAAAAGGCAAATGTTACTGACTCGAGAATCCGAATGCAAAGAAGACGGATTTATAGATTTTTAGTCAACTGCCTATCGAGTGCTAGCGAACTTCACGTGAACACCTTATAAAACCACCCAGCAGTTTGATCAAACGTCGAGAATGTTGTGATGGTGTGCATCGCAGGTGTCATCGTTGTGTGAGCTATCATGCAGAGTTCATAACCGAACATTGCGTGTGCGTTTATGTTGAAGTGAGGAGAAAGAGAGCGAGGTAGCAAATATGCATGATATTTTCCATAGCTCATATGTGCACACATAAAAATGATTCCACTTGGAACCGATGTGGGCTAAAGTCCTTTAGGTTAGGAACAACATTACGAAACGAAGTTGAAGCTAGAAGAAGGTTTACCCTATTGAAGTATGGAAAACGTAAGTGCCGAACGAAATAAACCGTTTGAAATGTGACTAGCATTGTCTAGGGCTGACGGAAAGACGGCCACGATTTGGAGGTTATAAAAGACTGTGTTTGTGTGTGAGCATTATCCAAGAGGACGACACCGGCGAAACGGAAAGCTATTTGATTTGATGGCTGTCGTTGTTGACTTTTTTGCCTTCGATCGTATTTTATTACGGCCAATGTCTTCGATTCCGTCACCCATTTACACCACACGTATGGACGATATGAGGCACTCCAAATATATTCCAAGCAGCGTCGCGATGAACATATATATGATCCTACATCAAACAAACAAAAAAGCGCAAATTTCCGCAAAGTACTCTGGGGTAAGTGAATATATCGTGTCATAAATGAGACATACTCGTTCTGTTGAGCTTTTAACGGGTCTCTCAATAGCGCTGTGTCAAATAAATGTTTATGTACTGAAGCCTCAGTACTTCATCCGAGCACTCAAATAATGGAGTGCATTTGAGAAGGCATTAATAAAAAAGTTCTTTTTCTAGAATGTTGGTACCAACCAAAGCTCGCATATCGCGCAGAACATTTTGGTATAGAAACTTTAACAATAAAAACAAAATATATAGAGACATGCGAGTGCATGACATAATTCAGGAAGAAGATAGTTTTGAAAAATCAACAAATCGGAACGCTAAAAACATCCATCAAGCAACATGATCTTTTGCAGAAGAAAACGAGCTTAGCAAAAAAAGAGCATCCTCGTGCAGCGAAATGCAAATGTGATAACATTTGCCATTTGCAACCATCTCCGTGGCATCGTTTGGTGGTATCCAATCGGATCCTTTTCTTTCCTGCGACAACTGTAAACATATGCCGTCCGATAGTTCTTAGATCACTGTTACCTACGACCTTAAACTGCATGTTCCAATCGCAAAAGCACGGGGAATTGTGTGATTAATGTCTGTGCCACACCGAGCTCCAGCCATACACCTCTTTCGCCCTTTATTTCCATCTCGGTAGCAGTAGTCGCTAACAAAGTGGTGGAGTTATATGCGAAGAATGTGCCTGGGAAGCGAGACTTCCCTCCTCCTACTAAACTGTCGGTTGCAATTTGATATCATTTCCTCAACATAATTCTCCATCGTACCAGGAGGCATTGAGCAAGGGAAGAACTTTGTCGGTTGAAGAGAAATGTGGAGTAAGCGAGGAAACAAGTTCCACCAATGACATAGTAGGGCTGCAGCGAGAGAAGCAAAGTTTGCCAAAGCAAGAGATCCGTTTCGTAGAAGATTTTATTGCATTATTCGCATTTTAGATAGCTGTGGTGTCTGATTGCTTCAGACGCTGCTCCGGCTGGTCCTCCCATTGAGTCAGCCAACTCAGATCGCCTAAGCAAACTGATGGTGCCGGGCGAGCTACGGACTGGGCCACGTTTAGCAGAACGCCACAGCCATATACACGCATAGCTAGCCACGATGATTTGCTGGGAAATGTAATTTATTTGTTCCATCCCGACCGGACGGCGACGGAATACGAAGATTATCCTGGATTCCTTCGTACACGTACACGCTTGCTCGAATGCACGGTTTAAATTTGTGACGACCTGTACAAGAAGGATTTTCTAAATGTAATCGGAAGCACGTGGACGTAAACGGAGAGAATATTAGTCGGTATTTCCCAGACGGCAGCACTGAAAAATCCTCTGTCGTCGGCTACGATCTTCACTGTCGACGCGTTGCCGTTGTAGGAGAATTACATTTCCTCGCCAATAAGTTCCACTTCGCGTGCTCTGCACCGACAAACCCGGCGTAATATTATTGATTTTACATCAGCAGCTATGGTGGTGAATGTGTGACGGAGCGGTGCATATCTCACCGAACAGGACACACACTAACCGGGCGAGATAAACAAAGGTACCGGAGGTGTCCGGAGAGCCAGCGCATATACATCCATTATCGACGAAAGCTGGTACTCGCAGTTTCGTGTTAACTTTTTGATAATGGACCAACAAGAGAATTGAGTTTGGAAGGGGTGTAGCACCCATCACCATTCGCGTGTGCGAGCATTGCTCCATTCCAATCGCGAGACGGATGTAATACATTTTAAAGGTTTTTTTTTATCTTTTTGGTCATGCAACACCACACAGACAGATAGTTCAAATCAAAAAGGGGTATGTCACAAAAAGTGTTCTTTCAGCACGGCACATGTTCGTACCGCTGGAAACGTTGTGTTCTTCACATACCTCATGCACATATTGAATATCGACGACCAAGGTTCAGTTCAAGACGCGCCATAGTGATCCTTATCGCACGTCATTCAATTACTTCTGTCCACGGGTTTCTGTAATAGCCGTGACGGATAGGTACAACAACGAAAGTGATAAAAAAATGGGAGCAATGGGGAGAACTTATGGAAAGCGATAGCTGTAGTACCAATGCACTACACAACCTGTCGCGTTTCTACCACGAAGCGGCATGGAGGTGGTTCAGACACTTCAGATACCAATCGCAATGATAGAAGACACGTCCTATCGATATCACACACCCTCCTTCCGCTTCAGGAATAACCACTCGAGATAATTGATCTTACCTACGACACCACACGGTGCGGCGGTTTTCATTAGATAAGATGATTGAAGACCACCGTGTGTCCTACCCTTTCTTGTAATAGTAATGATCATACGAAGAACAATTGCACCCCTCTCTCACGTGCACCGGTAGACCGATGAAGAAAAATACGAAGCATGCGAAACTGTTTACAAAAAGTCTTTAAAGTGCGCTTTGCAACAGGATTGATAAATATGCCACAAGAACTAAGACCGAAGCCACAGCACTTATCGAGTCTCCGGACTCTGAATGCTCCGTTGCGTAAATACGATCGAAGCGATCAGCGAAATGGAAACGGTAAATAATTCTTGTGAAATGTTTTCGAAATTGCTTTAATACCAATTCCCGCGGGAAGACGACATAGACAAAACTACCATCTTACGCTTTTCCAATAAAAATCGGTGTATTGTAAATTATAGATTAAATATCCCATTTTCCAATATTATACAGAAAAAAAAGTGGATTTTTAGCCCCGTTTGTATGAAACGACGTGAAATGCTCACTCCATAATCGAGAAACCGTTGGTTGACACTTACAAGATGCTCCTTAAGATCCTTGTTGGCGCTAATCGGACTGAGCCACTGGTGTAACCCGACGTAGCGTTTCTGCATCATCTTGAGTGCCGGGGCACCTTGGGCGTACGGGCCGCCCAGCAATGATGTCCCCATCGTGCCACCTTCCAGCACTACCATCGTACGGTCGAGCGACGTTGCCGACGGCTTCTACAACAAGCGCACCGACCGGAGCAAAAGGCCGATTGTGGTCGGTTGCGCTCGGTCAGCAAGCCGATTGATTGCACTATTATTAAACACTTACACTGCGGCACAATTTAACATTCATATAATAAAAGGACACTTATTCTTCCGAATTGTATGCGTGGTAAGTAATTTCACTTTGTTGACGATTTTCATACGTTATAATTCACTACACACTGTATCAGGGGAAAATGGATAAACAGAGGGAATAAAGCGGTTGTGATAAAATGAGCAAAACCGAACACGCACATTATTCCTATCTACACTAAATAACCCTTTCTGGCGCACTTCACACAAACGGTGTTAGCTTAAATCACAACAGGATACCTATAGCAAGTGACACTTGTAACAACTCAACAGTAATTACCAACTACGAGCGATGATATGTATGAACAATATACACCCTAATACCCTTGGATAAGCACACACAGGCACCTCTAACAGCCGAAAAGGGTCACAACAAATATTCACACTATTTTTCTTCCGTGGGCGCAAACTGCTTGTGACGCAACTTCCTCTGCTATCCCAAACCGGAAGCGTAGCCAACCGACGACACTAGCCAACCTCGTTGTGATACTAGTGAGTGTACCGTCACAGCAAAGTGGGGTAAAAACACGCAAAACCACTTCCACGCACCCAACCGCACCGCAATTCTCGTTTTTTTCAAAGGGACGAGGCGTTTTTCGTATTTTTCTAACCTAAAACTTTTTACGACTATTTTTTATCGACAATGGAGCGCGTGAAACACTAGCACACATACACACGAGCTCTTCCCTGCACAAAGCTTCGTTCGTTAGACGCTCTGTTTTTATTTTTTCTTTGCACGAGCTGGAGCAGTGACGTTTACGCTCCGTGGGCGGTTGTCACCCAATCAAACTAAGGACGTAACAACTTTGCCACGCCGCGTTCGGTGGATTACTGGCTATAACAGTGGGTAAAAGGGGAGGACGACGCTAGCTGACAATACCATCGTCGTCCGCTGCTAAATGCGGTGGATGATTTTTAAGACCAGTTCCGGTTCCGGTTGGATTCACACGTTCGCCATGTTTCCATTTTCCACCCCGCGACAGAGCGACTTATCCTCATTTTAAGTTCGTGGCGTTGGGGATGTAAATTTGCAATCTTGTTAAAAGATCCTCCCCTCTTGGAGCACAAGAAAAACTCTCTAGCATATTCGGATACTCGAAAACGAACGCTTTGATTCCGAAACGTCAGAACGATGACATTACTGGACGAGAATGCGCGGGCGTCGCGTCGGACCGTTGTCGAGCAAACTTCCGGGAACGGTGCTCCGACGCTGCTTAAGTGGTCGTTTCGATTTTGTTGCTGCTACTCGTGTTGTTCCTGGTGTAGTGATTATTTTTTCGTTCATTATCTTTTATTAGTTCGAGTTCTTCATCTCCCATTTCTGTTCCCCGACCATATCTCGGTTCGTTAGAGGGTATACGGACGGAACACGGGAACACTTCCGCTTGTGTTATCGAGAGATGTCTATTAGGATGTTTTTTCTTCCTCCAACACTACGATGCGTTGCGAACCACTGGAGTACGCCCTCAGTTATATCCGGCGGCGGTATGGTCTTCGCGACTTGTTTCCACTTCCTCGTCGTCTAACTGTGTCGGAACGTATGTTTCACAGCGCCCGTCCGTGTTTCCTCTCCCTCTCGCTCTACGATGTCTCGTTTGTCCTTCTCTCGCATCCAAGCAGCATACCTTTTTGTGTTCCAGCACTACTATCTTATTTTTACCCACTTTTCCACCCCTGGTGTGCGGCAACGTTCGTTATCTGACCGTGGTGGTTCACAGGATCAGGATCTCTTTTGCCTCACCTTGCTGTCCTCTGTCCCGTTGTGCCACGTGGTAGGGAGAACCAAGTTTTGCCAATTTTGCACAGGACGTTACACGGAGGCTTGCTCTCTGCAAGCTAACGCTGCGGCTATTACAAAATAATGGCTGAACTCTGTGCTTTACCCTCTCCACGCAGCGACTATCATTTGATTCAAATGATGCTGCTTCTGCTGCTACTCCGCTGGTTGTTATCGGCACTTTGCATATAGATTACAAAATCTGGCGAAAGCTATTGTCCTTCCGTAGGACGGCCTCCCGTCGTCTCGCCTCTCGACCGAAACCGATTATCCCTACCAACGGATGTGTAACGATTACGATGATGTCCTGCCGCTGCAACTGTGCTGCTAACAAGCGGAACAACGCCACGTTCCTTTACACACACGTCCCCTGAGTACAGGGCTCTCCATGGTGTCGATAGGATGCCGTGAGGATTGTGTAGAGCTTATGCTTTCGTCTGTGGTTTTCACAACACTGCGAAACCCGCTGTGATACGATAGTGTAATCTTTTTTCAACACCAACTTTTACATCCGATATCGTACACTCACTTTCGTCCAGACTTTCACGCCAGTCACACATGTCAAGCAGAAATATTTACATGTAGGTGTTTTTTTCTAAACATCTCAAACGGCTTCTTGTATAAACAAGATATGCATATGCATTGCAAAGGTGAGATGAATATATAATTCTATTTCTTTAACGAATTTCTCCCAATGCATTGGTTTAGAATTCACAAATTACAAACACTGTTCATTTCTTGCGCGGTGAAACTAATTCGTTGCTACCTTCGAATACGACACACATCAACAGAATATACACAACGACACGCTTGAACCTTTGCTGGTCCTACAGCTTATGATGCATTGTGAAGTACTGGAGATGTTCAGGTTGCTTCACTTTATCGTGTGTCGCCACACAAGGCACGGCCTTCTTATCAGCACACCTCGCATCGGTACAACATCGCTTCTTCCGATTGGACACTCGAAAACGGCAGTAACTGTGCGCTACAACGCTGGAGGCTCTACTTCCTTCAGGCTTGTGTGCTCTCGCTGTAACATCGACTGTTACACACCGTCGTCTCGTTGTGAAGCAATCAAATCACTGCCGTGCGGATGCCTTGGATTCGACACTCCTGTTTCCCTTTTTTCGATGACTTTTCTGCTCGCCTGCAGGGTGGTTCTTTGAGGTTTTGGTCCCTCTTTTTATTTGACTTCTCTTATCGGTCTTGTTTGATTACTGATAGCACAGTTTTGGTCTGCTGTCGATTGATCAAAACACACCAAATACTGAAACGATTGCTGAGCGAGTGTGTTGAACATGTTGTCGGTAAAAGATAGCTTCGTCTCTTTCAGGCACATGTGAGAGATTCAAAGAGTTTTTCGTTTGTATGCTTTGCGGCTGGACCAACAAAGTCTCGGACGGCGACGGAACTGAAAGAAAAGTATGACACATCAGGAAGGTAGACCCACATACCACTACTAGAGTGCCCACCCTTCCGGAAGGGTATACGTTTTACCTTCTCATTTAAGAGCCGCTGTTAAAATGAGGTTAGAATGTGTCGTAATGAAAAAATTTCTTTGATACCAAATTATTTAAAATAAGTAATTTCAATTTTATATTGTTGCTTTATGAAGAACTTTTAAAACATTGGTCAAGCATTGGATTATATTTTCAGCGATAATAATTAGAGCGGGGCAGTGTTTTGCATCACAGGACTTTTTTCTTGGCTCATTTCATGACTGGTTGATAGTGCAAAATGAAATGTAATCGTCGAAAACGGACCCAGCTATTATAACTTCCACCAAGGAAAATTCGATCGTTCAGTTTAACTATACTCTCTTCTACCTGCCTTCACTCAAATCCCTGCACATTTCAATTTCACCAACTTGGAAACTGGAACTTAGTGGGTGGGACGGGGAAGAAAATCCGGGGAAAATCCATGTGGTTGATTGTTAGTAACGGATGGCTTCAGACCGCTGAGCCGCACCGAGCATGGCGTGGTAGTAATCCGAAAATGAGGCACTTTTCCACCGACTCTCTGTGTGGCGTTGAAAGCTTTCACCACTTTCTGCTGCTTTTGCTCCGTTCCATACTGCTTCATACATTCTCTTTCCAAACGTAAGGCCTCCTCCATAACTTGCGCTTGTGTGACATAGCAAACCGCCTTTGTGCTTAGAAAAATCTTGAAGAATGTTTTATCTATCACGACATAGTGCCTAACTTACAATACTGGAAAGACGTTTCGTTTAAAATATCAATGTGCTAAACATACGGAATCATGTACACATTATTGATCGTCGAAATTGGATATAAAACTCAACGAAAAATAAAATAGCAGAAGCAACAAAAAATAAATGTTAAGCAAGCGCAACAAAACAGTGCAAGAATCAGTTCGTTCTTTTGTATACGGGTTTCTTCTTCACTGGAGAGCAGGTTCATTGGACCTTCTCGATGACTAGTTCTTCCTCCTCACTGACCCATGTACCGGAGAAACTATGATTAGACATACCAGCCAGCACTCCCGCATCGCTGCTCCCCCGTTGTGCTAATATCGGTGGTCGCGCATAGTTACACGCTAACCACAGTCGGATTTTCTGTTCTGCGGTCATGAACAGCAGAATGCGTTGCCTGCTGCCTTCGAATTGAAACACACAGGGAGGATTGAAAATCATGCAACCAATTTCCTCTCTCATTCGGGAACCCAATGAACCGATGGCACGGACCAAAGCACCCGAACAGGCATACCACAAACACCGTGCGCGCAAAGAATCTCCGGCTGGAACTGAGCCAACAACTTCTTAGAGATGAAACCGGTTGTTGTAGCCACGAACCGAAGCGGTATGATGTACCACTCCGGGTCCCAGGAATGTGGAGAGGGAATCGAGTGGTACCGATAATTTTCAACATAATTGCACCGTACACCACCACCGTATACAATTTGGGTTGGCTTGGTCCGCAGGAGACCGTGGAGAAGATTCTTCACCCGACTAAACTGGACACAACAACGATCCCCATTATCTAGCACGGGCGTACGGTGCAGCGGAGGCACACGGTCAAAGGAGGAGAGAATAAACCTAGACGAAGCTTACAGGTACCAATCCGGGCATACACTAACGCCGTCAGCACAAGAAGATACACCTTTCTTTAATGGCACAACAACCAACTCGGGGGAATGTAAGCACACAGGCAACACTAGCAAAAACAGGATTAGCTGCATCTGTTGCGAACAAGTAAACCAACAGCGGAAAATTGCCCGATTGCGAATAGCTCCCGTTCGTGGCACCGATGGTAGGTAATTTCATCGCTAGCTTTGAAGCTAGAAGATATTGCCAGCAGCTTTAACCGATGGCAATAAGCGACTGGCATCAATGTCTGTGTGCAAAATATTATAACCTCACAGCAGACGCTAATATAGACAGGATGGAAAAATGGAAAGAAATCGGTCTTTGAACGCTACGATAGCGGAAGATAGAAAACTATACTATAAAGTCTAAGGACAGTTTGCAAAAAAGAAAGAAAAATGATTTCATATTTATAACGCACAGCTGGATTTATTCTAACAAAAATATGTGGCATCATTACTGCAGGACCAGATGGATGGCATTCAAACTTAATTTATGCAACCAGCGCCAACCCTCAGTTCAGTAGCACCCTTCTGTGTCATTCACAATTTAATAAATTGTAATAAACTTTTTGATAAACTCAACGATTTTATTACATTTTAAAGACTGTTGTCCAAAACGGTTTATCACAAATATTAAGTGTAACAAACATGTTTTGGACTAACCACAGCAACCTAAGAGGAATATTTTTCCAGTTCGGTGCGACACGCGCAGCAACAAAAAAAAAAGCGCCTATTAAAATGCGTGTTTTGCTCGCGAGCAGCAGTGTGAAAAATTTAATTCCAACTCAATCAGCAGTGTGAGCCGGTAGGAGAAACCCAACTTGATGCTTTCTATTCATTTGCTCAGATTTCATCAGCCACCAGCCCGCCGTGCGTGCCCGCCCATAGCACGAAGAGAAATGCTTTCACACCAAACAAATGCAGTCGTTCAAATGTGACATGAAAGCGAAACAATCCCAAACCAGCCGAGCGAGGAAAAAAATTCACAATTACAGATCAACCAGACACGCATACACACACGCGACACACGCGTGCACGTCGATGCCAACTGTTGCGCATGCAGCAATATGGGGCGGGCGGAGGGGTGCGAGTGTAGGGGCTGAAGTTGGGAACGATGGGAGAGCATTAAACAGCTGCCAATTCGTACAACGGGAGCCTGCGCGTTTGCAGCAGCAGCATCAGTGCCGGATGTTTAGTTTTGCTCAACGGAGTTTAACAGCACCGCAGGATTTGTGTTCGGTAAACAAAACGCAAAAAAATGCTCGAACGAACAATTCAATGCGTTCTTTCTTTTAGACGCGTTTGCTTCAAATTTAGATACCTTATCTCAAATAGTTAATATTTTGCATAAAGAATTTGCATCGATTTTACACCAACCTATGTTTGGATAAATCGAACAGATTTTTTAGCTGTAGCTTTGTTTCTGTGCTGTTCGCAATTTCCGCTGCGTCCGTACAAGAATTATTTACGTTTCCTATCCAAGCATAGGTGCTTTCGGTCATGGGTATCGCATGCAACAAAGAAGTATAAAGGAGGCCACCGGTGTTCATTAGTGGGTTAAATGTAGTGTTTTTAAGGGTATCTGATTTCTCTTGTCGATTTCGAATGTGTAACAGCACATGTAAAACGATCCCGATCGGGGTTGAAACAAGAGAAACACTAACTAACGAACGAACTAAGCTGAACACACAAACACCAAATTAATTTT
>JXXA01005655.1:0-10351 GCA_000956255.1 Anopheles punctulatus | reverse complement strand
CGTCGCACGGTGCGGTGGCGGTGGACGCGGGGGAATGTGAACCGGCCGCCGCCCCGTTATCGTGCTGCAGCAGCTGCAGCAGGAAGCTGCGGATCGATTCGACGATTTTCCTCGGCTTCGGGTTGTAGGAGAGAAACATAAACAGCGTGACGAACGTGTAGAACAGCACTATCGTGACCGACATGGTGCGATCGTACGTGCTGCCGATGTCTGCAAGCATAAAGGGGAAGGGCACGAACGGGTATGAGTAAACATAATCTCGACCGGCGAGTCCTTGAGTGACGCAACATGCGCTTCCCCTGTTATTTATACATGTTTTTGTTTTGTTCCAGCCCGACCGGGAGGTTGGAAGCTTGTGGACATTCGATTCAAGGTTAAGGCCGATTTCGATTGGAGTCAATCATCAAGATAAAAAAAAGGGTAATCGGCTGTTCGGGTTCACTTTCATTGGCACAATCATTAATTGTGCCTGTTCAACAACAAATGTAGGCTCACCCGGAACTGACTAGTACCCCATTTTTGCGCGTAGAATAAACCCCTCCCCCAAAAAAAGGTGACCTCAAGAGCGAAATTACTGAGCGCTGGCTAGAGAAGCGTCGATAGGAATCACTCTCCGTTCCCCCTCGAACGGGGTTAATAAACGCAGTCAATTGAAAGTGCCCACTTCGCCGGTGAAATGGCTCACCCAGAGAGTGTCCCTCAGATACCCTTCAAATGCAATTCGTTATCGGATGGCCCACCTCGCACCGCGCCAATAATTCGCGCGAATAAACTTCACGCGGCTCCCGAAATGGTTCGGTTCCACTTATCAGCTGTTCGATACGTGACGTGATAGGAGGGAGTATAAGATCGGTTTCCCCCTTTTTCCGTCCTTGCCCGGTTTTAATCGATTACAGGCGTTTTTCGTTTTTGTTTTTTTTTTCGTCTGTCGTTATCGGGTTTGGTAAAGTAAATCAAGCGAGCGAGATAAACACCGCCCCGCTCACCTCACTCGGTGAGATGCGGCTCAGTGAGATGCGTGCTTGCTCACTTGACAATCGGTCGCTTGTTTTGTTTCCATCACAATCAGTGTGCGCTTACGTCCAAAACAAAAAAAAGGGGGGAAAACAAACACGCCGACAGCACGCGATAACAAGTGAACCGAAAAGGGCATTGCAAAATGCATCGCTGATCCGCTGATAGTTCGGCGCTGCGTTCCGCCCGTTCAGCCCAGTGAGAGTGAGAGTGAGAGCGTTCGCGATCGCGCCGCGGATGGGAGCAAATGCGAATGGAACGGAGTACGGAGAGATCGGAGCGCAGCAGCAGCAGCAGCAGCAGCAGCAACAGTAACAACAACATCGCCACCTCCGTCACGATCACGGTCACGGCCACGGCCGCAAAACGGTGCCGGTTTTCGCTCTCGCTCGCGCCGGTGAGTTTTGCTGCCGCTCAAGTGAGCCGAGGCCCCAACGGTGAGTTATGAAACGGATTTCAAACTTTTCTTCTTCTCCCCGCAGCCGAGCAGTGGGGCTGCCGAAAAATGATGGAACGAAAAATAAACACACCGAGCGGTCAAGATGAGATACAAAAAAAAGTGAGTAGATCTTCTTGAAGCTGGCGGCTGATGACGTAAGGCAGGAATAATGGGAGCCGTTTTTGCTTGGCATGATGCAGGAAGGATATCTTTACGTAATACACGCTTACCCATCATCATCTCGCTAGTGGCACCGACACAATCCATTCCGATCACTTCATCAAAGCGTGCGTTGCTTCCTGTTCGAACCTGTTCGCTGCGTGTCCGGCTTCGGCCCGGCTGACTGCGATCGATATCCCGAAATTGGTGGCAGTTTCGGACGTTCTCACACTGCGCCACGGACAACACACCTCACGGCGATCCGGTGTGCCGTGCAAAACTTGCCAAGGAACGCACCTATGCCGCTGGGCTTTTTTTTTTCGTTTCGTCGCGTGTTATCAGCGCGACGTTATTTAACGAACTAATTCGGGGACGGTGGCCGTCCCGAAAAAAAAAACCGACCGACGCTTCGTCGGTGAGCGTTCGCCGGGGGAACGCCGCAAACCTCGCCGTGAACGTGAAGTGACTTGATATGCTTGATAGCCGGTGACGGAGTGGAAGCAGCGGTGGATCTATCTACGCCACCAACACCACCAGCACTGCGGCAGCAGCAGCACAATCGTACACCTGCCGCCCTACGCGTCTTGCTTCAGGTTCGATCCCGAAAAAGGGATCCAACACGGGCAAGCGAGCGCGCTCGCAAACTCGCTCTGTTTTGTTTGGGATTTCGGAGGAGACGGATTTGGGCAAGATAAAACGAAGCGCCCGAAGTTTGGGTGCTCGCTGGTGCGCGAGAGTGTTTTGACAAAATTTTAATTCGAGTGGCAAGGAAATGGGGGTGGAGGAGGGATTAAAAAAGGAAGTGGAAGTGTTGCGAAGAAAATAAGTTTGCGACCAGCCTCCCTGCCTGCTGTCGAGCGTTTGGATGGGATTTATGGAGAGCCTTTCCGGCACTATGGAGCATAATCGCCCTCAGATTAAGCAGATATTTAGCAAATACTTTCTTACCACAATCATTATTGTCACTCATCGTTGTTCACTAGCAAGCTACTATCCGGTCTAACAAGAAAACTTCATATGATATTCACCACCTAATCGTTGCATACTGAATGACTTTGCCACTAAAATCGCCACGTCGTTAAATGCATTCAATCGATCGCTTCTTGGTACAATGTTCCACACATTGCTTATTTGTACACAATTTAGTTCAACCACAACGGCGAGAATAAATAATCAACATAACAGCATGTTGTTTATGCATTTAAAAGCCAAACAATATCGGACACAGAGGCTTTGCTTTTTTTTTTCCATTTCTGTTTGTGTTTTTTTCAGATTATTTAAGGTAAGCTCAAGTTCAGTTGTCTATCAATAAAAGTAGTGATTTTTACCAACCGGCAAAACTGGAATAAGTGCAGGAATGAGTGAACATTTCAATGGTTAAATACCATTTTTCATATTATTTTTGACGCAAAAAGGATACAATTTCTCATACGTCCATCAGACAAATAAAGTCTTTAATTTTTTGACCGTTTTAAGCTAAGCAACATGAAGTATGTACCAAGTGTTTATACTTTTTCGAGTAATATTTATCTATTGAAATTGTGTAGCGATTCTTTAAAAAATACCAATATTGAGTAAGGAAAATATAAGTAATTATTTCGGTACGATTTTCTTCCGAGTCCCTCGTAAGGTTGAATTAAAAACTTTTCCCAAAAATTCTCATTTTACCCATAAATTAATTAAAAAAAAAAACACTTCACCTTCGCCACCAAACTGATGGAGTCAACACAAAGTGCGATGAGATTTAATATTTTACAACCGACTATGAAAGTCAGAGAGAACGCTTGCTAGCGAATTCATTCCCAGAGAAGAGAGAAAAAAACTTCCCGAGAAGAGGCCAAGCGAGAGAGCGGGAGAACTGAACAAAGCTCGCGAGAATCAAAACAAAGTGATTTAGATTGCTGCGTCGCTATCTTTCACAGCTGACTGCAGAGCTGCTACCTAACGACTGAACGTTTGCTCCAACACCTTATCAACATAGTGCGGGATGCGTTTTCTCAAACCATTCGAACAAGTGGCATGATGCCGGTGGATTACATTAAAACCTGCAGAATTTCGTTAGACTTACATTTTTTTCAAACGGCGCATAATCTTCTAAATGGCGATTTCTCATCCGTGATGCCAACGCAAACAAAGTCACTGAAACCTCCAGCGGCGAATCGAAGTGTTGTGTAAACAAAACAAAAAGAAACAAAAAACAAACCCCGCGGTAAACAGAAACTATTCCCGACCGAGTGAGGAGAATAAGGAAAAAAAGAAAGCATGTTTCGAAGATTACCGGCGTGATAAGATTCCCTCGCCATAACATCGGCCACTGGTAAATAAAATCGCTGCAACAAAGTGGCAAACGTTATTGAAAGCTAAACTCGGTGCCACTTCGTGGTTTACGTTGGCAGGTGGCGCTGTAACGAGCACGGCAGAGGCCCTTTTGCCGAAAGTGTCGAGCCTCGCCCCGCTTTTTTTTTTTTTTTGCGAACCACCTTCACCACCGAAAGCCGAAAATATTGCGCATTCGCGCGCTCCGCTGCGCGGATATTTCAATGTCAAAAGGGTAATGATCGAGATGCGTATTTTTGGGTGTTTGTTTTTTTTTTTACTTCGTTCTACCGGGGGGAAGATCATCAACCAAGCGACCACTCTCGCGAGGCAGGCAGCCTCCCCAAAAAGAGCGCGAGAACAGCTTACCTTCCCGGTAGTCACACACACACAGTGACGGGGAGATTCGATCATTCGCCCGTTGTTCTGCGGTTTTTTTTTGTTTTGGTTGTCCGCCCGTGTACGTGTGCGTGTGCCTTATTTGCGCATGGCACACGGGACGGTACGAGCCGATTTATTGCCGACCGTTTTACGATAGAAATGATGCGCGCAATGAAAACCGAGCAGGAGGCGCGAGATGGCACACGAGAAAGAGAAAGAGTCTGCTCCTGCACCAAGAAGGGCCTGCTTGGATGAGCGCGAAGACAACGCGACGGCCGTCGAACGGCTGACGGTGGGGTTCGTCGCTTTCCGCGCGCGGAATCTTTCCTTCGCTTGAAAACGATTCCCTGCATTTTTGCGACGGAAATCCAAGGAAGCGAGAAAGGAGCGACGCGTACGGTTCGTGCACTATGACCCGCGTGCTAATTGCGCTTCTAAATCGTTTTATGCGTCGAACAAAAGCGTCCGACCGGGAAAGGAATTGCACTGTAAACACGCATGGTACTTTATTCTTCACCTTCTCGCCAGCAACTGATTGCACTTCGGTTTTCGCAGTCACAATTAAGTTTTGGGTGGAAGAGGGACGGGAGGGCAAATAAGGTAAAAAAAAAGGAAAACGTTAACCACACACTGCATTAAATAGATTGCACGTTCTATTGCACGCTCCGCTACGAAATTAATCACCTCGGGTTTTGTTGTTTTCGTCTATTTCGGTTTCTAGAACCAATCACACCAACACCATCTGAAGCAGCAGGCTCACCAACACCGCGAGACCGAGAAGCGCCTAGGACACGCGCGATTTAAAACGCTCACCAACCGAACCGAACCGGTGCCGGGTTCGGAAACTGGTTTTCTGTACCGGATCCTGATCCGATCCGTCTAATTAAAACACTCCTGGTGTTAGTTTTTCCCGAACACACGGGGCTTACCGAACGCTGCTGCTGGTGCTGATGCTGCTGCCGACCGCCGCGGGTGCTGGGAGGGCTTTGAAAGCGAAAGACGCGATGCGGCCGATCCGAACTTGACCTTCCACAGGCCGACTTTTCGGACAGGAAACCGGAATCCGAACGGTGCGGAGGCGGAGCACGGGTGGTGGGAATGGAATCGACACACGCGGGGCTCCCGAGAACGCCGCGTGTACTGTGTAAACGCGGAAACACACCGCCACAGCCACGGGCTCATCCGGAGGTGGTGGTTTTTTTTATCCTCTCCTGTTCGTTTGTGTGTGTGTTTTTTTTTGCGTTTACTGGAAACGCACTCGGGGAAGGAAATTGATCCGATGGGGGAGGGAATGGTCGTTGGCGGTAACGAAGCCGTCAATATTCATCGATTAGGCTTCAATTCACTGTCCCAACGGATGGCCGCCGGGGGCCCTCTAGGCGCACCTATAATTAGGCTAACCGAAACCGACGGCGGTGATGGTGACGGTGGTGGCGGCGGCAGCAGGCGCGCACTCTCGTTTTCTAACGAATGCGGTCGCGGACTCGGCACACACACATACACACACACAAACACACACGCACAAGCAGAGGAAGATCATCACGTCTGGGGCACACCGGACGAGATCGAAAGTTTTGCAGACGCACCACCCTCCCCCCACCCCCCTCTCTCTCCCCTGCGCTGACTCTCACCCGAAAACCGGTGGGCACCCCACGCTCAATTTCCATTTCCCAGCCCCACGGTGGGATCCGAGATTGACCGATTTTTTTACGTTGATTTTTTGTTGTTGTTGTTGTTGTTGCTGGTGTTTCGATCGCTTCGTGGCGGCGCGAGGGAGGTGTAAGGGGGTAGCATAAAAACTGTGTCAAAAACGCGGGACGATTGGCGCGAGGCAGAGGGTGTTTCGTTTTAAGTGGTGCGTAGGCTTTCCGACGCTCTAGCTAAGGGATGTGGACGTATGTGTGTGTGTGTGTGTGTGTTTTTTTTTTATGTCGTTCGCGTTTCAAGTTTGCTAAAAATACTGGTTTTCTTCGTGTTAAACCCGTAGCGAAGGGTGGGGGGAGGGGGGAGTTGGTGGCACGGTCTAGTCCCGGTGGTGGATGCAGACCGGGAAGCTCGAGATATACATTGTCTGGCGTCAGGTTTTCCACGTGCAGTATCATAGTAGGGCGCCGAAAGAGTCCGAAGCCGAGTTTTATTTGAATATTTACTTTGAACGGTTTTTGCATGTTTGATTGGGAATAATTCTTTAATTTTTGTCTGGTATTTATGGAAATGATTTCTTTTTTTTTATCATTAAATTTCATTTCTGAACTTATTCTTCCAACACTAATACATATAGATTTTTGATCAGTAGTTTGATGAAATGTATTTTTATATGTTTTATGTTAATTAAGCCAATAGGCTAGATTTTTCTTATAATTTCAGTTTTTTTCCGTGGCACATTAAAACCAAGCATTGTTGGTTTTATTGCTTGAACGAGATATTATTTATGATGTAATTTAAACCAATTCGGACCTAAAAGATACAATGAAGTTCCTCTTTCTTTCTCAATTTTCAAGGATGTTAAAGATTTTTTTTGTTAAAAATATTTGCTATTTAATTAAAAATCTTGTGTACGCTTGCCTATGGTTCAATTTTTTATAAATATTACCAATATTTATGTCATAATTTTCGTCACAAAATCTTCACAAATTTATTGCACATCTTGTAATTTTTAGCAAATTGATATTTATAGTGCATAAAAAAAAAGATTTAGGTCTTAAACTCAGATCAAAGTTTTTTAAAAAAGGATCAAGTAAGTTTAACCGGTAGCTTATTTTGAAATACGTTTCGATTTAATTTCAGTTTTGTTTTTAAATATTACATTAAATAACATTCACTTTTTTTCTGCATTTTTTAAATTTATAATAATTTTCTACAGTGTTAAAATTGAGGACTGTTTGTCTACGCTCTCTTCACAGTGCAAACAAACTTTACGGGGCGAAAAAATAATGTCATAACCTAAAACAAATGAATAAATCAGAAACCAATAGTATGACCTTTTACGAAGCGCATGAAAAAAAACACATTTTTTTGCATATGCAAAAATCAGCTCCATTCAAACCGAAACGACCTTTTCACCGAAAAACCATTCGGCTCCGATTGTTGTGCGATTTTGCTTGCGATTTAAAGGCAACGCCACCACCGCCCGCTGTGCAACCGCAGCAATCCGGTTATGAAAGGCGGGAGAAAGGTTGCACATGGGACGACGCGCTTGCATATTTGCCTCGCCAAGCATCGCAGTTGGCGGTGGGCGCATTAGCATTAGAAGCTCACCGTGTGGCTCGGGAAGCTCGCCGGGGCTTAACGTAACGGAATGTGTTGGTGGCTGGGGGAGGGGAACGGGGACCACCCCTCATTGTGGCTCATTACCACCCCTGGCCTGCTGGCCGTGGCCATCTGCACCGAGAGGTTAGAAATTTCCCTTTCACATAAATCTACATCCGACGGCATTTCGTCGTAACGTTGGCGCAGCAAGGCGCAGATGGCAGTTTTTCCTTTCTGTGCGCTCGATCGGCCCGTGGCCGAAGAAACGAGTTTTCCGTGGAGTCTCCTCCCCAGCTGGCCGGCCGGGCCTTCGGGCACATTATCAAACTGCTGCACGCGCTCCATGCGCCTGCGGGGCAGCATAATCGATTTGGAAAGGGTGGCCGCAAGCTGGATAGCGAGCTTGCGCTCCAGAGAAAGCCCACCGCACGGTCGCGCTCCGTCTCGCTCCCACCTGGTGCGTCGCTTTTGGTAAAGGGAAAATGCACAGTTTTCACTATCATTGATCGTTGCACATCAATTACCGGTACCGCCGGTCCCCCATGGCCCGGTACCATTCATTGATGCGTCGGACAGGAAAATCACCAAAGGTGACAGCAAAGCGAACGCAGGGAAAGGAACGCTTTCCCTGCAGCTTTACGCCGGAAACCCGGTCCGATTGATTGGTGGCTCGGCTCATTAAATTGTTAAGCGTGTGACGCTGGGGAGATGAAAAATAGCGACCGACCGGCGGGCGCGTGCCGTGGGGCCAGTTTTCCGCGTTTCTTACCGTAAACGGGGAAAAACTGTCGCGCAGCCGCCAACCCGCCGATGGCGTTTCTGCCGTGACGGGAGTTTGCCGTTACATCATCGAAATCACACTCCGATTTGCAAACGTGTTTCTCTAGTGGGCTCAGCTTAGCGTTTGGAGGGTTTTGCGTATTCGCGCGCGGGGATGAGAAGGATACGGCGGAAGGCGAGAGACGAGCGGGACGGGAAATTATACTACCATGTGCGGATTTGATTGTTTCTTGGGAAAATAGTCTTACCTTTCGGAGGGAGAATTTAAATTTCAAAAAGCAAATTCGCTTTGCTGCGCGAAGTTTTTTAAAATGAGACTGTTTATTTTTGTTTATAATGTAATTACTTTTTTTTCGCATGTTTGTTATTTTTATTCATTATGATTTTATTTTGTTTTTAATTTCCCGACAGATGGCGCTATTCAGTAATAGTTCATATTTGTCTGTTCGATGATATAAACCTAAATAGGTGATGTTTTCTTTATTATTTGTTATAATTTTTCGTAACAAAATAGTGTGATAACAGTTTAACATTTATTTTGAAAAAAAAAATTCTTTTCCTTGAATAATGCTCATATTAACTACATCAACAGCCACACACTCACATGCAGCACATATTTTATAAACTGTGTGTATGTGTCTTCTCCGCACTCTAATTATACCCGTGGTTCTGTTCCTTTTCAGCATACCATCGGGCCGGTCTAAAATAAATAGTTGCAGCCCGGCTCAGCCCAACAAGCAAGTAACGCAAAAAAAAACAAAAAACAAACTCTAATAAAGGATGGCAAAGAAAAATCACAACCGCACCAACCGTCCCCGGCAGAACCAGAAGGCGTGGAGAAGATTGTGAGAAATAGTTCTTCATCCAGCGGAACGCACGGCGAACACAACGCAGGAAGGACGGAAAGGTCGACCGCGAGCAGAACGGCCAGAAAGGTGAATTCCTCCCGTTTTGCGCCCATTTCTGTGTGTTTTTTTTTTTGTTTTGTTTTGTGTTTTGTTTTGTGTTCCTTTTTTTTTGCACCGATGCACCACCTCGTCCTCCGTCGCCGGCAAAGACAATCGTTCCTTATTACTATCATCATCGTCATCATTATGCTTCATTACCGGAACGCCGGGCAGGGTGAAGAGTTTTCCCGCGGCGGATCCGGCTCACCCTAGCGCTATTTTCAGATTCTTGCGCGCCTTCCGCGGGCTCCCCGTTCGATCCAGGGTGTGCTTCAAACCGCTGGAAGATGGGCTTATGCTTGCGACCTTCGTCGTCGCATCCCAACCCGGCTCGGATCCGGTTGTTTGTTGCCCTCTGGTGTGGGCTCTCCCGGGGCTGATGCAGCCACTATTTACGAGCGCTCCGACTAGGCTAGAACCACAAGGGGGCGTTTTAAAAATATGGTTCCGTCCACGCGAGTGGTAAGCAAACAACGAAACCGAAACCGGCTCAAAGTTCAGCAGCAGCACCAGCCCAACGACTGTGTTTTTTTTTGCATTGAGTTGACGATAAACGAAAAAAGAAATTCACCTCACATCGGCACAAATCGTGCCCTCCCGAGCGGAAGTAGCTTCCGCAGCAGGAACCTCGGAACTCGTTGTTTTTCGGGTTAGTGCACATGTGTGTGGCCTTCGATAAAAATCGGTCGCAAGATGCATCAGCACTTCGTGACGTAAGTAGGAATTCGATTCCGTCTACCGTAGGAAAGCAGCAAACGTCTTCAAATCCGAGCCTCGGCTTTAAAATAACAAAAATAAAAAATGGCAATAGGCAATCAATCGAACTCCTCGTGGAGAAACCTGGAAATGGAAGGAAAACAATCGCTTCAATTTTGCAATCGCAGTACGCACTGGAAATTCCTCTTGGCGACCGATAGCCCGCTCACTACTGCCATCGTATGCAGAAAGCTTCCTGTGCGTATGCGTAGTGGAAATTGTACACCGCCCGAATTGCAGGAAAATCCGGGACCTTGGTCACGATCGATCACGCTGAGCTGGCGATCATGCAAATATATGTACATTTTTT
>JXXA01005654.1:0-15679 GCA_000956255.1 Anopheles punctulatus | reverse complement strand
GGGGCATACAAATTGTGCCGAATCGCGAACTCACCATGTCTTCGTATCATCTCAGCACTCGGGAGCGGTTACTGGCCATTGTGAACGATATAGAAATCGTTGCCAAGTGAGTATTGATGTCGCTTTACTCGCGAAGCCAACGTCGAACATTATGTTATTCATCTTGCCTCGTGTTTTCTGCACAGGGAACTTATTGAAAACACCATCGCGCCTAAGGCACAAAAAATGTCCAGTGCTGATCATGCACAACTGGTGGAGTTGCTCGTGCTCAAGGATAAAGAGTTGAAGTCAACATTACAGCTTGCTGCCGAGCAGGCCGGTATTGAAAAAAACATGGATGCATTACGGGAGCAGGTGCGAAAACAAGACGAAGAGATCAACCAACTTCAGAAGCAGCTGAAGGAAGCAGAACAAATCCTTGCAACATCAATTTTTCAAGCACGACAAAAGCTTGCCAGTATTGCGAAGGCCAACAAGAGGCCGGTATCATCTGAAGAACTGATCAAATTTGCACACCGCATTAGTGCGTCGCACGCAATATGCGCCCCGCTCACCTGGCAGCAGGGAGACCTACGCCGGCCATATCCAACAGACATCGAAATGCGGCTAGGACTGCTGGGCAAGTCGGACCTCAACATCAACGGACACAACCTGCAGCATCCTAGCAGTTTAAATGAAATGCACCGGAACGCATCAGCAGTAACAGGTACAGCAGGTGGAGCTGGTGGCGAGATTCCAGCCTCCGCACAGAATCAGTTTGCGTGGCATCCGTCGGGAGAGCTGCACATGTCGATGGGATCCGGTGGAGGATCCGTTTCGTTAGATACACGGGCCCACAAGGATGCTTCGCAGGATGATGTGGAAGTAATGTCAACGGAAAGCTCCAGCTCCAGTTCGAGTGATTCGCAATGAGCCGTTAAGTCGTGGTGATTGTATAGGTTTAATCATTTGTCGTGTATTGTTCGCTGCATTTCAGAGCAAGGAAATGAATCGACACCTATTCTGTTTTCTTCTTAAGAGAACTTATTTATTTTTTTTGAAAAGCATCAGGATGTGTAGACTGCTCCGGCAGTGAGCTACGCATCAAGCAAGATGATTTGAAAATCAAATTAAGGTTTAACTCTCCCACTACGCTCCTACTTTCTAACTGCTTCATTCCTCTAATTTCGGGTTGTGTTCAAACTGTGCCGCATGATCAGGGTTTATGGGCTTGTAATGAAGCCGAAGAGATTTAACGAAAACATGATTTTTAGCTGTAACTAATGTGTATTTGATGAAACCGTAATAAATTTTGCTGCAAAATGTGCATACAAATCTGCGCATCTCCAGTTGAAAATTGCACCCACTTAGGTATTTGGTAAAAGTCCGTTGTTTATGCGAAAACGCTCGAAAGAACAAAAAATGCACTTTGACAATTTTGTTGTTTTTGACGTCGATGCCGCGCTTGACACACCGCTGTCAGTGTGTGCGTCAGGTCGTTCATGGAAGGCAATCAGCAGCGGAAGAAAACAACACGAAACTGCTGTATTGACTGGTGGGCAAGGAAGGCTCGTGAAAAATGTTCTAAGAAGCGAAGAAAACTTTAGGAACTCGCACAGTGAGTGAGTAAAACTGTACAAAAGGACTGGTGATCTGTGGGTGTTAAAGTTCTCGTACAACAGCAAAAGAAGCATTATTTAATCACACAAACAACATTGATACACCAACCATCATCCTACTCGGCAAAGATCATCGTGAGACGGCTGTTTGGAAAACGTATGAGCGTCGCGAAGGACATATATAAGCAGGCTTTGGTTTTCCTTCAAAGCGGCGTAGCTTCAGTGAAAAGAAGGAGCAGCTTAAGAATGAAAAGGTTCGCAGTGTAGACGAACTAGTTTCGAACAGAAGTGCGATGGATCCGAATCGATCTGTTATCGAAGAAGAAGTGGATCGATTTATTCAGATGCAGCGATTACGTGCATCGGATGGGCATCGGTTTTTTACCCGTGCCAACAGCAGCAATGGCACACAGAATATCCTGCTAAAGGTGATGTCCCGGGAGCATTCCGGTTATCTCGCACCCGGGCTGAACAGCCGCTCACACCAGCAGCCATTCCAGGAAGTGCCAGAACAGTTGCAGTTCTGTCTGAAAAGTATCGTGCCGTACTGTTACTTGAACGGGTAAGGTGAAGGCATAAAAGCGTATGAAATGTTTGTACTTCATGATTGTTCTGTATTTTTTACGCGATGCAGCCACATCTTCATGGGTTTGACGAGCTGCGGGCAGTTCCTCCTCAGTTACAAACTATCATACGAATTAGATGAGGTGTTTGCGAATGATCTCTCTTCGCTGCATAAATATGAGTATGTTTATCAAATTATATTCTGCATAGCATTGTTGAAAAAACATCAAATTCCTATGTCCGTTTTACCATCCCATGCAGGCTTTACTTTTGGATTTACAGGCCACACATGCTGCTGAATAAATACTTTCAAGTTTGCCTTTTCGACGATCACGGAGTGGACGGAATAAAGTCGGTATCGATAACGCAATGGAAAACGGAAGGCCAACTACTCATAGTGCACGGTGGTAACTTGAGGGAAGATGCCGATTCCTACGTAACGATCGTTCGCGTACCGAAGCTGGGCTGCCTGGACTGCAAACAGGTCCGAGATGCGCACGAAGGTGACGAACAACGTCAGGACATTCTTTGCATCAGCTGTAACATGACGATTCATATGAAGTACCGAAGTACCGATTCTGGGCCACGCTTTAACCCAAATTTCAATCTGAACTGCCCGGGATTCGTGATTATGAGTGAGAACAGCTTCATTCACACGATCAACATCGAGCTGGACAAGAAAAAAAATCAACCGGGCGTGAAGGATACAGCCACGCTTAGCTCAAAGTACTTAGGAAGAGTTAGTCCCAGAAAGGATATTGTCGTTGTCGATGAAGGTAAAAAGGTGACTCAAAAGCAGCAAGACAGCAGCAACAATGTTCCCGCAAAGAAGCTAGAAACAGATACGTCTAAAAGTGAGGTCGCTTCGAGTGCGTTGCCCGATCCTGCGTTGAGCATTGCGGAGCAAATCATTGCGGATTTCGCAGAATACGAGACTGATATGTACGAAACGAAGTGTTCCATCCGGAGTTACCCGGATAACTTTGACGAACTCATCATTACCTCGCCCATTGCCTCGGTTGCAGCGATGACAGAAGCTACCACTGAATCAACAACCGTGGCGCAAGTGCGACTGATGAACAATCGAAATAACACAAACATAGAGTTAAGACTTGACGGCGCATCTGGTGTGGCCAGTTCTTCCTCCACGTCCGGTGCATCGGAGGAAATGGCGTCCGTTCCATCGCGAAAGTCCTTCGTGACTCGAATTGATCTACAATCAGGCGATGATTCGACACGGCAAGATGGCATGAGTTGCATTCGCACCGGAGGCAACCACCCCCTGCTGGCACCGATATGTGATACGTCATTTACAGCGAGTTCCTCAACTACGGCGCCGGCACCATCAATTTCGTCACGGTCACCGTTGCGAAGACGATTCGATCTCACCGAATCATCGCCCTATGTTCCTAGCGCTACACTAGCTCACCCGCAGTCAGCAACGTTACCACTGCAGCAATGCGTGAACAACAGTGCCAACGGTGCAAATCCAGTGGAACCGGACGCCGATTCTGCTGCAAAAGCATACGAGTTTTCCGAAGACAACGAGCGATGCGAAAAAATAAGCGCATTTCGGAAGCGACGGTTGGCCGACAAGAAATATGAGTTTTCCGAAGAGCCAACGAGCGAGGAAAACATCGAACCGTTCAATCGTTTGAGAAACCAAATACGGGCACGCGTTACAGCACCACCCGGATACAGTGCGTCCCATCATCATGGGGGCTACGCAGATCTCATCCCCACCACGCACCATCTGCACCGAGCATCACCGAACCATGGTTTTCGGTCGCCGTGTGGTTCTCCGGTTGGCAACAGATATTTACGCTCACCACCGGGCATTCGTTCACCGTCTTACTACCGCCATCGATCTCCATCCTCCCAGGGAGGACCACCCGGTGCTGGTTCCGTAGTTCTGATCGGAAGTGGCGGGGGATCAGCTGTGGGAACCGCACCCGGTTCGACCGCAATGAAACAGCTTACGAAACGTTCTATTCCACTTGATCCGCGCGATTTCATCCAGATTCTGTCACCCGGTACCGGAGGTGGAGGGATCGAGCAGGCAGGCAGCACTCCAGACATTCCGAAGTTTTTCCTCGATGCGGTTCAGAAAATCAACGAAAAGAAGCTGGCTAACGAACAGCTCCATATGATGCTCGATGAGTTAAATAATGAGAATAACATCAATTGTGATAATCAACTGCCGGTCAAACGTGCCGGTAGTGTCGATCAAGCATCGAAGCCGGCGGTGGCCGAACTACCGACCTGCACGAAAAAAATCGTCAAAATCTACGTCGAAGAGGACGATGCCAATTCAGTAGTGACGACGGAGGATGGTAAGTAATGCGACATATTGGTAACTTTTGTTGCATTAATAGTCTGTTTTTTTGCTGTTGTTGTTTGACACTCAACTTGCTATTGTAGATTTGTGCTGAGATGTAATGTCTAATATTTCATTAAAATTCGTGTCATTTCAAATTGAACATGAAAAATAGTAATTATAATAATTAAGCACCACATCCTGGCGATAGAAAGTGAATGGTGGATGAGCGAAGGAATGAGTGAATGAAGTGAATTTTTATTTTATCCAATGTATTCTGAATGATTTTCAAGTTCGCCGAAAGAGGACCGATTTCCCTATGTTAATATATTAAAACAGAAGACATTGGTTGTGTTTTCCTTAACATTTGGTCTATTATGATGCTTTTAGAATGTATAATCATCATGCATTGAAAACAGATAATCCAATGTCTCCTTTTCTGTAGATGACTGCATCTCACCCGGATACCATGCCTCACTGCCAATGGAGGTGCACGGATCCTGCTACTCGAATATGCAAATCATTTCGCAAGCCTCGTTTAACAAGCTCAATTGTCCGGCTGTCATTGTAACGCAAAACTCTTTCGACATGGAAATGTTCTCGTTCCATGTGGCCAACTATATATGTGCACAGGAGAGCAAAAAGTACGGCATTCTGTTGGATTCAGCGTACGAACTGACCCATGTAAGTAGATGAACGTATTGAAAATGATAGAGTAACACAGCGAAATAGCAGATAGTGAATAATATTTTCTTGTTCGCATGTCGCCACAGGTATGCCCCCTGACGGAAACGATCACATGCACGACAGTGCTTCAGTTTACTGCAAACGACATAGGCCACTGCAAGCCAAAATCCTGTCAGAACTGCTCGTCCACCATCGACTGCCAAACGCATCGTAAAGTATACCAGTGCCGATCGCTTTTCACCTGGTGCATCACGACTGGCGAGTGGATAATATTGGACTACGGCAATCTCTCGTCTGGGCCGTATTTGGAGGTGAAGAAGCTGGCCTCCAATTATAATCGATTGCTGAAGAAGCTACGCTCGTTCACGCGAAAGCTATTCACTAGCGGAAAGGGTGAATACGAATCTGATCGGACGTATGAGTATCTGAATCATCTCCGTGTGCTCGATTCCGACGCGAGCAAGGCGAAACGCCGTTTAACCGATCTGGATAATATGATAGAATTTTATCTGAGACTACCACGACGAACCGACGACTACGGTGGTTCGGATACGGATAGCTACGGCGAGGACGAGGAAGATGAAGAGGATGAGGAAGAAGATGATGACGACGAAGATGGGGACAGTTCCGCGGATGACACTCTTGTTGGGGACGCATCGGTCGCTTCCGACACGGTGACCGATGAAGACGATTTGTAGTTGGGTGATGATCTCTATGATCTAGTTTCGTCTTTTGAACGGAGACATCAACCGGACTACCGGTCTGTTATCGTTTCGTTTAGTTTCGTTATTGCAAATTAATCGAAGATTGTGTGTAGGCGTGGCGATGTGCGTAAAGTACATTATTTTCCCAACATCATTTTTACTCCTAGTGAGTAACAGACTGGTTCATATTCTTAGTTTAACGATGGAGAAGAGACAAACGTTCTTATGAATAGCTATACCCCAATTGCATTGAATTTCGTCCTCTTTTGTAAATAATTCCCCCTATGTTTACAGTTGATTTTCCACCTATTATCAGATTAAAATTTCATAACATGTCACAGCTTTCCGAACTGTACACTATCGGCATCGAATGTTCATGTCATTGCAACAGAATCATGTGTAGAAAAAGAAAAGAAACACACGTACCAAGCATTACTAGCGGTCGAAAAACTAACCCCAAATTCCCCCTTCTAAAGCGTAGGTAGCATGAAAAAATGTTTGAACTGTAGGAGCGTCGCGGTTGTCGCATACTTCTGTTTTAGTGTGTGCGATGGTACACCCGCATTCGCATTCTTTTCGGAGGTTGTGAACGAGCTACTTTCATTTCAGTATATCACTAAAAATGAAATCTAAATAAATTACAACAAATTGAGCATACAAAACGTCGTTATGTAATTAATTCATAAAGAAATTCAATTTTTCGAAACACATTTCGCCGTACATTTATTTTTCGCAAAAATGCTGTTCATAGGCTAACTTACAGAAGTATGTACAATATTATATAAAGGTTGCATTATGTTAAATGGTATCAGCAGTCTTAAATGTATAGATAGTACATGCTGAACGGTCGATTATGCGATACTCCACAGAAGGTAGTCTATCCTAGCCAAATTTGATACGTGCCTAACAGCTGTTGATAAGTTTTTGATAAAGGTATTCGCCTTGTGAACTACATACGCTATGTTACTTTTTGTTTTTTTTTTAAATTTCATTTTAGACAAAATGGATGTATTTTGCAGGACAAATAAAGTGATTAACATTTCAATGACGGCTGTTGAGCATCGGTGTTCGTCTGCAAAATCGATTGAAATAAGCTAAAATGCCTGTCATCAGCTAGTTGCACATATAAGACCTACACCTACAAGCAGTGACTGACCAGCTATGATGGTATGAATCAGTCCAGTACGCCATAAAGTAGCGGACAATACCACGTGCATCTTCAGTAGAAGAACAAGCCACTTTCGCATCTAATTGTTTTATCGCGAATGTGGATCACTAGTTAAAATCTTAAACGACACAAACAATGTGAACAATAATTTGACACCCATGTTCTGTAGAAGTGCTGTGTTATCAGAGAAGAGTTTAAAATAATATCGTATTAGTATTTCACAAAAGCTTCCATGGTGTATTTACAAAATTAACTATTCACTGTGTTTACTAAGAAGCTTGCCATTGATCCAATTTCGCCAAGCTTACGAGTTATGGACATGCTCCATCGTGCCGTAAGGCTGATAGTAAAACTTCCCGAAACAGTGCGAAACGGCTACACCGGTTTTGCAGCCCTGCCAGCGGTAACGCACGCATCGCCACAACCAGTCGCCGTTGTTTTTCGCCTTGTAGAAATAGAACCTATTGTCGTCGATTATCAGCGAGAGATTGCCATTGCTCGGAAGCAGTTCGTACTCTGATACTTTCTGACGATCTGGTAGCCGTGTCATTACCCCGCGCTGTGCAATGAACCCACGTGTGATTAGCGATTTCAGCATGTTGAAACGGTCGTTTGTGCGGACTGCCGCAAACCGTTCGTGAACGTGCACGGCGAGATCACTTAACCGGGTGTTACAGTTGAGCGTCCAACGGAACGCGCAAATCCATTCGGGTGTATCGAGTGTCCCATTCAGGTCCTCGAATTGACGTACGTAAAGCTGCCCATTTTGGAAGGTGGTCATCTCGTCCGGGTCTGGTTTGATAACCGCTAGCGATTGACTGACGGCTGCACGAATATCATGTAGTAGAGCAAACGATTTGTCGTCCGACGTAGATGGATTGCTGAGTGAAAGCGGTACCTTCACGTCTTCCATTGCCATTGTTCCACGCCTTGGTGCGTTCCGTGGTCGCAAACGTGGCGATTCCATCGCAGCAAAACCCTCGTCCACGGGTTCCTCCTTAATTACCACTGGATGCGGTGTGGTATCATGCTTCACGCGGGAATGATCGTGCGGATGATCATCCATTGTGGCGGGTTTGGTGAGCGTAAGTGGCACCGTCAAGAAGGCTTTGCAACCGGCATCCGCATGAAGGCAACGCCAGCGGGAAGTTTGAAGCGGTTCCAGCAGCTTGTACACTCGGAAAACGTGCCCTTCGTGCAGTAGTATACAATTGCGTCCCGTCATCGCGTACATTAGCTCGTAGTTTGGGCCTTCTACAATCACCTGTGCACTGCGATCGGGCTCCACCAATCTTGGGACGGCACGTGCTAAATGTGTGTGCGGTGCAACAATTTCGGCACATAGCAGGTTGTTCGTCAATACTATCTTACCGGGACACGCTTGAGCGTCATCGCGTAAGATGCAATGATAGGTTTTCGATTCTGGCCCATCGGCCAAGTACTTGTGCGCAACGTGCACAACAACATCGACGTTCAACGCATCGTTGTGTATACGCCGATAGTTGAAGCCACCAGCTAGAAGACGCATCGGACCGGGACTGTTGAAAATATCACGTATGGTGAATTGTTTGATCGGCGCATGCCTTTGCGATTGGGCATGATCATGCTCTTGATGCTCACGAGTTATTTTTCCCTCTTTATCGATCGTTATTGATGCTTTGCATGGTGTTCGAATGCTTCGTACACATTGCCATTCTACTGTACCGTTGATAAACGCACGGCGCGCATAGTAACGTTCGTTTTGCCGAAGAATAACAGGTTTGCACTTTGCATTCCAAAGCAGAGCATAGTTTGACGTAGACCATAGCGTCCTTTCCACGCCCGGAACTTGAGGTGACACATCCACGGGAAAGTGTTTTTCTACCGCGTTATTAACACGGTGCATATGCTGAACAGCATTTGCAGCGGTATCACCATTATAAACCAACTGCTCATCGGGAAGCATTTTCAGCCTGGCTTTGCAACCGAAACGTTTCCATTTACAGACCCACTCCGTTGTACCGTTTATACATTGCTTTTGAAAAGTATAAATTTGCTTGCGATGCAATAATCGAACAAAGCCTTGCTTTTCAGTTACTAACCGATAGTTTGCGCCTTCATGCAACGTTTGTAATCGTGGGTCGCTTGTAAAGTTGGTAATTTTCCTTACATGATTATGACTGCCGCATATTACAACAACAAACTTACGCTGCAACATTACTGTTGCGGTACAATCGTCAACTGAACACTGCCACATATTGCAGGATGTGTCTTTCCGATTTTGGTGAGTGTAGCCGTTGCCGTTGAAGATCAAAATATCGTCGTCATTTATATGGTAGTTGTAACCATGCCTCACAGTGTCTTCCAACTGTTTCTGCGGTGGCAAAAGATCAGTATTGATGCCTGAAAAAAACATGGGTTCTTCTGCCTGATGGCTGTGAGTATTGACACTTTCGATGAACTGTTGTTCATCCTCATAAGATAGCTCAACCTGGGCTTTACATTCCGAACGTATGCAGGTCCACAAACTTTTACCATCGCCAAACAGTGTTTGCCGTAGTCGATATCGGTAACCACCGGCTAGGAGTCGTATTCGTTGTTTGCTATCAACTGCCAGCGTATACTTCGGCAGGATCTTCACGATTTCTTCGTCGCTGTTCTCCACTGACCCGACACTTTGAACCAAAGCCTCGGAATGATTATGACGCATTCGTTTCGTGAACAGAACCACAGGATTTTCCACTGACGATGAGATGGTTAATTTCGCTGAACAACCGTTGGAGCCATTGGCGACACAAGTCCATTCGCGGGAATCGACAGAGTCCTTCGAAGATTGGAAATATCTCTGCTTGTGATAAACGAGTACATTCATTTTGTCATTAACCCTCATAATGCGATAGTTGTAGCCGATTTGTACAAGCGTTGACGGTCCAATGAAATCCGACGCTGTCGCAGCGTCCTGCGGACTGAGCAGGCTGGTTAATGGTTCCATAAATTCGGTTTCCGGCATAATGTTGCTTTCAAACTCGCAGTCTTCGGCGCCCCGTTCTGAAAAGTCGTGTCGCATTTTCTGAAAAAGCAAATCATTTTCCATGCACCGTTGTTTGAAACTGTAAAACTGTTCTACGTCCACAATGCACTTGATGCAGATTAGCGAGCTTTGATCGTACTCGTATGATATTTGGACTGCAGCACATTCGCGTATTTTGCGTAGCAGTTCATCGTTAACCGGTTCATTGGCTGGAAAAACTGGAAGCAGCTGAAATTGCTTCTGCAAGCACAACCGGCATGTCACTGTATCACTGGGAAAACGAAACCAATTCAAGACGATGTTTTATTTCCAACAAGGATAATACAAGAGTTATTTTCCTTCTTACCACAACTCGGCCATTTTTAGGTTTGCTTAATCCATACGGGAGAAACGAATCCGTTTTTTTATCGCGATTTACGAATAGGAATTGCAGAAAAGCGCGTCGGTCGATTTTTGTATTGATAATTTGTTTAGCTTCGTATTGACACAATTTTCTTTTTCTTCTTGAGTGGAGTTTGGCATTTGACGTTGACAGGTGGTTTGTCAACAGCAACCATTCCGTTTGGCAGCCCTGGACTCTATAAATTTTAATATTTCAGGTTTATAATGTAAAAATTTACCACATTTACAACCTTTTCTTCAATTTTTACGCTTGTAAAATTTTTGCTAAGCTGATTGACATGCAGTGCTTATGTTTACTAGTCAATCGTGAAATATGTGTTTAAAAATTAAAATATCAAAAGTTAACTCCACAGAATACTTAATATTACATCCACCAGTGTACAAAAAATATACACAGAAAAGTAAACAATATCTAAAATCGGCATCAGCGAAATCGTACATAATAATGTGATTTCTTCTGTTTTTAGAACTGTTTTAAACGAAGATGTGCTGTTGTTTTCGTCATAAATCTTACTAGCAATGGATGCTACACAAGAGGTGAGCATTTTTCAGACGTTCTAAGGACTCGAACCTAATGAACAGTTTTTACCTGCAGGAGTTGAACTTGGTAGAATTCAACATAATCGACAACATTATCGGGTCTGCTGTGGATGAGCTATTGATAAAGGAAAGCAGCTCACATTTGGACTATAATAAGCTCGCCGGTCTGCTGCTGCCACTGTGTCGTTTGTGTGCACGAGAAAATCCCCAAATGATGCATATTTCCGAGGTGCATTTGCAGATTATAAACGATTTGCGTATTCCAGGCATCCACGGGACGAGCGCTTGCACCAACATCTGTGGTAACTGCAATGGATTTCTTGAAGAATTTTGTAAATTTCGCTCCCTGTGTGAAGAAGGACAGAAGCGCCTTGCAATTCTACTAACTGAACGACATGTACCACCGAGTTTCTCAAAGACGGATTGCACTGCTCCCAAGAAAGATCTGCTCCCATTTACTGCTGCATCAGAGCCAATGTCACAAATTTCCTTGCAAACCATTCAAGACTCAGCCGAATCGGTGCTTCTCGAATCGATTAAAAGAAGTGAATATTTGGGCGAAAAGGCTGTGGTACCGGTGCAGTGTGTGGGGTTGATAGATTGCATTGAATCCAACGGACTTGATACGAGCATTGAAAAGCAGGTTAAATACCAGGAGTATAATTTAGAGTCAACGTGCTTGGAAAATTCGATGGAAAATGTCGATCGAGCAGTCGTCACAACTGACGATATTATTCAACCAACCCCAGAAATCAAATGGGAAACGAACGAATTCCCTGTACCTAAGAAGATGAATAAGAAACGCATGAAAGAGGAATCTCGCAGGCGTATCGTCGATGGGCACCTAGAATGGGTTTGCCTGGACTGCGAGCAGGTATTTGTCAGTTGCATTCAGCTGAAGAGGCATCGACGAAATTGTGATTTGGTCGGAAGTAAAACGTCCAAACGGGTCGCAACGCTAATCTGTGATATATGTGGGGAAAATTTATCCACCGAGTCAGCCCTTGCCATGCACCGACGTAAGCACGATTCTAAACTCAAAGTAGTTTGTAAAAAGAAATCAGCTCCTCCGAAGCTGGAAATGACCATGTGCCATGTATGTGGGCATATAAGCAAATCGCGACGTGCGCTACGATTGCATCTTGTCACCCACGACGACGATAAAAACGTAGAGTGTAAAGTATGTGGTAAGCGTTTTAAACGGCGGCGCACACTTAGAATTCATATGGACGTCCATTCCGGGAAAAGGTACGATTGTGCGTTATGTGATAAAAAATTTCTTACCACCGTTACACTTCGCAATCACGCCAAAGTACACCGGGCCAGAGAACAGCAGCACAACTGCACCCTGTGTACCAGCCGATTTGCTTATCCACATCAGTTGAAGAATCACATGATGATGCACACCGGTGAGTATCCGTATCAGTGCGAGATTTGCAACATCATGTTTAGCACGCAAGGACGATTCAATCGCCACATGCAGAAGGGACACGTACTACCAGTGAACCTAAACGTGGCAGAGCAAACAGAACAACATGGTTCGGAAGATTTCATAGTGTACCAACCGGAATGGAAGACGACACCAGGGGAGCGAAATGAAACCAATGTAGGGCAAGATTTAATTTTTATGAGTGATGCAGCTAGAGATACTTTACCGGAGGTATTTGATAACATCACGTCTGTTGACCAGCAGTTGTTCGATCAAGCTTCAGAGTTCACTGTGCTAAGTTTCGCCGAAGACGGCAATACAGGTGAAAGTTTCTACAGTTTTATAAATTATTAAATACATGTTCGATGCGACATCTACTGATGTAAGGTGATGAAAGTATAACTAGTGTACATTTTTTATTTTATGATTTCAAATGCCTTGAAAAAAACAATCTACCTCATGTAGGTTTAAGAAAACTGGTAACATTAGGCTTTTGAAATATAGTGAAAGTAATTTATTACTAGCGAAGAAGAAAAAAAAGTAGAAACATAAAAATCATTTCGTTTGTCATAATTATACAGATAATGTATGTAGTAAAAAGCATTTAAATATTCATATTGTTTGTTTTCGGTCGGTAAAGCATTTTCTTTCTTATTTTTTGAACTTTTTCCTTCAAGTTTTAAGTCAATTTTTACGTTCATCAGTGTGTTAAAATGATACATTTCTTCAGTTTTATTAGTCTCTTTAAAACAGTTGCTAAAGTTTATGTACACAAAAAATAAACTTATACGCGCACAAAACGAAACGAAAACAATGCCTTTGCAACCATCTTATATCTTTATGGGGGGAAATCGCTCCTTAAGGAACTTGTAAGCCTAATGAGATTTAGTTTTCAAACGGTGTGTTGTTCTTTTTTTTTCGCCTCGTTTTGGTTGCCTCTGTGTGTTGTGTTTAAAATTTAGTAAATAGTTGTTTTGTATGTGTCAGAATGTATGTGTCATGTGAACTCATGTGAACAGAAGAAGTACATTTATATTACGTCGATAGATTCTGGCTCTAGAGATTTTTTGTAGTTTAACATTCGTTTGATTAGTTTTGTGTGGTTGCATAAGGAGTTTGTCGCTTGTTTTTTTTTTGTTTGTTTCTGGAACCAATGTTGGTTTTGTTTTTCATTCATTTTGTCTGTTGCTTGTACGGGCGTATCTACCAGAAACACACAGAGAACAATTTCATGTACTTATTATTATTTTGTCTCTCTTAGCAATAGGTAAAGTTCTTCCAGTTCACATACAGTTGACGCCGTGATTGCGCGGCTTCGGTTAGGAGCTCTATCATTCGCTCCCTTACCAAGTAGTGTTAGTAGTTTTTCTTCTTTCCATCTATATACACAACCATGCTTCATCTCTTATTGACAAATTGCCAGTATCGTTTGCGTCACACTCCTCATTTACGCGCAGCTACCATATAAATCTATCACTTATTTATAGTATCTTACTCGCAAACAATCGAAAGAACAGCATCACTTCGAAATCAAATTCTTCCATTGCTATTTTCCATATGCTGTATAAACGTACAGCAAGAACTGGCCATTTGGATGCTACTGCCCTGCACAAGTACACCACACATCAGACTTAAGGATTTCGTTTCTCATTAATAATGCCACTAGTTTACGAACGCTGTTTTGATCGCTTTAGTTGCCCAAAGCGCCCGAAAGCGTGTCAAATAAATGCCTCCCATCTGTTGCTATTCTTTGTTGGCCCTGTTTAAACTCTATGTAGCTCTGCAACTAGGCTACTCTTTACAACATGGTCTACTACCGCTTTCATTTTGTTCCGTTGTTTGATCTTTGATATACGCGCACGGTCAATCCTAGGTAGAATTTAGTCGCTAATGCAACTACAATTATCGAGTAATCTACACTGTATCCCATGCACGTTGTGGGGCATTTGTTGTTCCACACAATCTGTTCCGAGGCCGTGTATCGGCAATAAATGCAGAGGGGCCAGTGTGATCGCGTTTTATCACTTTTCTGTCGTCGAGATGACCGCAATCCGAACGTTTAAAAAAGGGTTTTTTTTTAACTTAAAACAACGTAGATTTGTTGTGTGTACATAAGGCGATAAAATTCAAACGTAATATTTTTAACGTATAAAAAACGAAATCCTCCATAATCTTTGTTGACTAGTTCGCACTTTACGAATCGCACGCAGCGGGAGTACACCCTGCGGGCTGGCTTTCAGAGTGGTCGTCCGACGCGTGGTACCTGGTTTTTGGTGGGGGTTTTCGAATAGACGCGGGGAAACGAAATAGTAATTCTTTGGGTAGAGAGTACTGAGCGGGTCTGTTATACTGTCCGGTTGGGTGCCTTACGATGACCGTCCACCTTAGACCATCGTGACATTGCGTCGCTTCTTCGTATCCGTACCACTTATCGTGGATCCACCATTCTGCGTCATTGTGCCAAGCCCACTGTTCACCGAGCTAACCGAGGACCCGTGGCTTTGTCCGTACACATACGAGGTTGTGTTGCCGACGGCTCCGGCCGATACACCGACGCTCGGGCTGGTGGTGTAGATCGGCAGTGGTGGTACCGGTGGCGAACCGTTCTCGTTCAGATGGTTGTTATTCAGCAGCGACATTTGGTCCGTGCCGAGCATGTGTGCATGCTGTGGATGATGCTGCTGCTGACCCGGATTGTAGAACTGCTGCTGCACGTTGTTGTCGATGAGATCGTCGATGAGCGTGGGACTGTGGCGTCGTTGGTGCTGCTGTTCGTGCTCCTGCAGAAGCTGCGATGCGGACCAAGATTCGTAAGGGCTTAGAGTCCGGCCACCGACCATGATCGTGCCGGTCGCGTTCGGATTGTACGTGCGCGTGAGTGTCGTGTTGTTGGATGTGGTTGAGATTATGCTTACGCTGCAGTTGTTGTTGTTGTTGTTGTTGTTGGGACCGATCGTGCCGTTCGCCGTCGGGTTGTGGTTGGGCATGATAAACGACTGCGTATCGATGATGTGTTGCTGCTGTTTTAGCTCTTCGATCAGCTGCTGCTCCATCGGGTGAGCCGGTGGGCCCATGTTGATTACCGCACTGTAGCGCTTCTTGGCCAGCAAGACATCGTCGTCGATGTTGTAGATCGTCGGGATGCCTACGGTCTGATGGTCGCCTAGTCCCATATCATACGAGTTGGACTGGGGGAGCGTCGTCTGACCGTGGTTGGCGGACTGGTGATTCGGAGAGGACGACGACGAGGTGGTCGAGTT
>JXXA01005646.1:0-14380 GCA_000956255.1 Anopheles punctulatus | reverse complement strand
CCCCCCCCCCTGCTTCCGGGAAGATGATCATCGGAAGAGAATAAAGTTAAAACCATGGACATGCATTACGGTATTAATGGCTATTAAACCGTAATGGGTTCGAATCGGTTTGGTTTGTTCGAATGAAAATGTGCCGCTCCCAAAAACCGTGCGCCTTAGTGGGGCCGAGATAATTAAGAGGATTTATTGTACGGCATTGATTTTGTATCAGGAAGGATTTTAATAGCAAAACGGTTCTTTGTTTAACTCTAGGCCATGTTATTCTAGTGTACATTTTGATTCTCGTTGATGTTCAAATCATAGAGACTTAGATTGGTAAAATGATTTTTTGCAAAAATAAGAAGATTTCCATTCAATTATAGGCTTCAATTCAACCGAAAAATAGCTTCTCAACTAGCTGCCTTTGTATGCAAAGAAATTAATTGGAAATGTGTTACAAAGGCTCAACTGTCGGAATAAAAACTACAGCTCACTGAATACTTCGTTAAGTCGTACGGAATAATTATGCATCGCACTCCACCCGCTTTCATGTTCTGTGATGCAAGCAACAGGCTTAGAACCATCTCATTAATCCTACCAAAAACAGTCGTGCTACAGAAAAAGAGCACTGGTGTAGGTGTGTTCAGCGGAAAGCCAACGCGGAAGCGGAAAAACCTCCATTTCTGCACTACTCGCTTGAACGTCAGCAGCAGAAGCGAAAGCGGCTTTTGCCGTTATGCCACCATCAAAATTAGGGCTACCTGAAAACCAGATCGCCTGGTAGGGAAAAGCAAAACCCTTACCTCCAGCGACCAGTGCAGGTGCAAGGATGCAAGTGCGCGTGGCTTTACTTTGATGTTTTGGCCGTTGATTTAATTAAAAAAAAATCGTTTCGCAGAAACGAAATACCACGCGCGTGTCGGATTAAACCTTGTGGACTGGCCGAGCGGAGAGTAAAAACTGCTGTTTCGGAAATATGTGCCATTAACACCGGCGAAATACTGGCGCTAGAATGCGTCACGTGCATGTTATCTTGATCTCGGGATAAGCGTTTTGCGTGTATGGGTCGTTCGTGTGCAATTCTTGTCGTCGTTGTACCGTCATTGAAACAGCCAACATTATCACCAGCATCATCGGGGTGCTTCGTCAACCCGCTGGTCTCGTAAGGAATTGGTCTGTGAATGGAACAGTTTTCGTTCGTGTTCGGCGCATGCCTGTTTTTTTAGAGTTCGGAACTGTTTTGTTGTCTACTTTTCTTTTTTCTTATTGTGCCTTCATTCTCTCCGTACCACCCACTGCTTCTTGGTTGGCAAAAGTTGTAGCCACTGTTCTGTTTACCCTTCCCTACTGCAAGTTCAACGCTGGTCCAAAGTCTAAACCCCACACAGCACAAGAGCATTGCCCGCACCGTTAGTTTTGCATCCCACACATTAAATGGCTGAAAATTAAATTGGCTTTTGGAACTTTTTCCATTTAGCAAATTATGTTAATCCGGAACACGGCGAACTGGTGCATTGGTGCGCTGTACCCGTCGACCCACCGGACGGGTACGATTATATGTGTGTATGAGTGTGTTTCCGAATGCCCGGCGGGATGAAGAGGACAAGGTGTGGTTTTTTTTATTTTTTTGGTTGTTAATTTTCCCGTTCGCTCTACATATTTTCGGGTTTTGATTTGCCTCCAAAAGTTCCGCCTTTGAGCGAATAGTTCGGGAATGTGCTGTACAGCCTTTTTTATTTGGTTCGCTTTGGTGCGACGTGTGCGTGTTTTTTGGGAAACCATCTCTTAAACATGCACTCGTGTGTTAAAGCGCTTGTGTATAAATTTATTTATTTATTTTTTAATGCTTGTTATGAAGCTGCAAATCACAACCATTAAAGGCTTCTTTGCTCTTCAACGGAAGCCAGGTGGTGGAATGTTTAATGATGGATTCGTGTTACCAATGATGCTCACCGGTGAAATTAGATTCGTTTTCGCTTAAACTTTCAAGTGCTCCGAAGTGTAGAGAAGGACGGCGTTATAAAATTAAATCTGAATTGAAGGCGCATTCGTTGGGAGATCGTTTTAGCACTCGTTTACAAGTGTTGCATTTTTAATCGTATCGCTACGGTACGGCAGCTTACTTAAGTGGCAAAAGTTGCAGCTCGTCCGTTAATGATGTTGATCATTTTGGAATGCATGTTGTGGTTGTCTTTAGTTCTAGCAAAATAATAATTATTCCTTTTAATTAAGATCTGTCAGAATATGCAACGATCTGAAAGATACTGATTTTAAAAATGGCGAAATTAAAATACAAAAGAGAGAAATTACATAAAAATATCATTGGAAATCATTGACACTGGAAATCATTGGAAGTTATTGGTAGTGGGAGTTATTAAAAGAATACTATTTATTCGTGTCTCTTTGAAATTCTTTTATCACTTATTTAATTCTTTCAACAAAAAAGGCAATAATTGGTATTTTTTAACACATTCTTCATTACACAAGAAAACATACCTGTTTCAGGTAAATAAACATCAGCTTTAAGATTTCCCCACTGATTGTAGGTACACTTACCGTTTTAACAGAGCATCTGCTTCCGGATTTAATATCGCTCCTAACCTCCCACCAAGGGTATTAACTTCCTCCACACAGAACCGTTCAGGTTACTGCGCACCCGAAACGCAAGAAATCGCTTGAGGTTAATTTGCTTAACATGCTGCTTAAGACGATTGGGGCGTACCAAGGCGTTTGTGAAAAGTTTCCGTGAAACTTTACTTCAGTTCCCTCTATGGCTCAAACAGACTGTGGTGGAAGGCACATCGATCAACTGGCATCCTTGCCGGCCCCTTGTGGTTGTTTTTCTTCGCAGCGCTGACCGTGATGACCATCGGCGGCTGCTTCAGGGCCGCACCAAAACGAAGGGAGTAAATTACCGACCGGGGGCAGGATTATAAATTTTAATCCTCTCTCCTTTTGTCGGGTTAGGCTTTCTTCCCTATTTGTTCACCGTTTTCCCGGGGCGTTGGGAAAGTTACAGCGTGTACTTACGGGTCGAGTCCTCCGCTGGGTGAGGTGATCTGGTGCTTGCGAATTCGGCCCCTTTTGGAAAGGGTGAAAGCGACGCACGGTTTGTCAACAGTGCGGGATGTCGGGCAGCGATCGTGTCGAACAGGCTGTAGGCTTTGGTAGCAATTAGGAAACAATCGGTTTGAAAATCGACTCGAGCACTTGGAGCGAGGGCCCTTAAAGGCATTATAAAATGAAACTTTTAATGTTTGCGAAAGGACTGAATCGACTTTTTTTGCTATGATCTGGAAAGAAACTATGGAATTGTTTTTACCCATTTTAGCATGTTGACGCCTTTGCACTGTACAGGTGCAGCCCTTTTTTCTCAACTGTGATACATACACACACAAAGGGATTGGAGCTGGTTAAAGGTCAATTATGATTTGTTTGTCGGTTTTTATTTTTACTTTCCGCACGTTGCTAAACCTAAGCCGAGTGAAGGACATGACTGAAGCGCGAAAAAAGGGTTGCACGAAATCGCCAAACACTCATCTCGTGCCCGTTTTGTTCTGTTTCCGTATCGACGTCTTGCTCGTATCTCGTTCATATGCCTCCAGTATAGTTCCACTCTCACCTCTGCCCTTCGCGGCAATGCGCCGCTTTTAGTGAATTTATTCATACAAGACAAACAAACGAACGAAAACAAAGTCTCCTCTCGGAAATGAAACATTCATGTGCGCCCTTTTTTTCTGCTCATTCATAATTCTTCCATTGCTTTGTAAAGAAAGTATGACACGATTTTTTTCCACCCTTACTGCGGTAGTTTACTTTGTCTTACTGCTTTGTCACGTTTGAAGATCTAGGAAAGAAATAATATCATGTACCCTGCAACCTTCATCCAGCACGAGTTGCAGCTGTCATCCTTACATCCTTCTTCTCCTTCCGGTTGCGACTTTTTTCCTCGTTTTTTTCCACTGTATTAGGGAGGTTTGCCGTGTGTGAGTGTTTGTGTCTCTTTCCTTGCGGTTCGATTGTGTGTTGTAGTGATAAAGTATCTAAGTATCGCACATCTAGAATCACATTTATACAGTATTTACAGACGAAAAGGCTCGCTTGTACGTTCGTCGGACGAGGGGTTTGGTGAGTGTTTGTAGTTTGCTTCGTTCCACTGCTGTGGCGGAATCTGTGACGTGGGGTTTTGGTTTGGTTCTATATTTATAAATCTTTAATGAGATGTATACGTCTTCGTCTCCAGTTACGAGTAAAGAGTCTGCACACTGTAACATCATATCGTTCGTGTTTTGTTTTCGGGGGTTTTTTTTTCTTCTCTCTGTTAAGGTTATGAATTTATACGTCATTCACGTAAAAATATGCTTAGTGTTAACCATTTAGGTGGCGACACGCTTCCAATTTTACACAACTCAAGAACCAATCTTAACCAACCGTCACACGAAACACGCTTAAAACCACATTCATCACCCTATGCACAGGGAAGCGAAGCGGCTTCCGGCTTAGGCCGGGTGGTTGCCCCATGCGCCTTCGGTGGCTCAGCTCGTAAATCTTCGTTACGGCAAAGTTTCAAAGTATCTGTTCTAATCCCATGCACTGGCGGCAAAAACTTTGCTTCCGCCCGCGGGAAGCCAACGCTGCAGGACGTGTTGAAAAGAACGAGAGAGGGAGATAGAGAGAAAAAATCGCATCGTTCGCCTCCTGCCCGTCGTTGCATGGCATCTTTCTTCCGAGCCTCCGAGCTCTTCAACGAGCGTGGTAACATGATTACACTCAATTACGCAGATTACATTCGACTACTAATTGGGTGCGCTAGTGCGCTAGTTTTATGGAGCATCGAGTGTGTGAGGAGCGCTTCACGTTTCTTATTATGGCACCCGCTTCTTGTAGCTATCAACGCGCTCCAAGTACTTCATTGTCGAACATCGTACGGAATCGTACGCTGCCGCGTCTTCTCGTACGCCGCCGCAACCGTAGACATGATGTTCAATTCGCTTTTTTAGTGCTCATTTCCCGCTCTGGCTCGATATTGGAACTCGTGCCATCGTCCTTCCGTTGCACGGTTCCCTTCTCCTCATCCGATCCGGAAGCGCGATCCAACTCAAAAAAAAAATGCGAAGGAAAATCAACTTCCCATTTGCCGCGTGGGAATTACCCTGTCAATAAGTGTATCCGTGTGTGCCTGTGTAAATGTTCCCGCGCGCGCCTGTGTGCGCGTGTGAGACTTCAATTTCGGGGTTGGTTTTTAACATTCCGCAACTTCGTCTGGTTTTTATTTCCTTAGCATCTCCCCTTCGCCCCACGGCGAACTGCGCGTACATTAAATATTAATTTGGTGCTCCACTTCGTCTCAAACCGACTGGTTTTACGCTCTGTTTCTCCTTCTCTTTCTCACACACAAACCTTCTATGGAGCAAGGATGAACACAAATTGAAAAAAAAATCGAACAAAACAGGAGAAGAATGTAATTGTACGGGAGTGTTTCTCCTTGCACGCTTGTTTTTCGTTCCCTTCAAACACTACGCAGGGCAAATGCTGGCGAAGATTTGAAACGTGCGGAGAAAATGAAAATCCCATACTGCTGGCAACACTTCCCCGGACGTCTGGCCGTAGCCGCCTGGCATGTTAGGCAACGCGCAAGCCAAAGAGCCTTCACTTTTTTTTGCTAGTATGTGCGTGTTTGGGTGAGCTGTAGACGAATGGAAAGAATAAAAATAAAAATAAACTTCTACCCACCCTGCATCCACCGGCCACCGCTTGCCCATTGGCAGATGGTATCGATGCCCCGCAGCCTTAGCCGCAGCCAGCGGCTCGTGTTTTATGTGATGCTCATTTTACACTTTTTACGGTGCAGTAAATGTATGCTTGCGTGCTTCGTTATTTTATTAACATTTCATTTTTTTCGCTCCCGTTCAGTTTTCGCTCCCCGTCTCCTACTATTTGCTTCTCACGTTCCGTCGGAGGTTGGGCTTTTTTGGCATGCTCATTTTAACCAGTTTTTGGGCTGTCCTTTCCCACTCCTCACTCGCCCCGGTTTTGAACATTTTATAGAGATGCGCAGAGAACCGTACACGTCGTTTCGTGCGGTGGAAGTGATCTGGAAAAGCTACACCGGAAAATGTACTGCCAAGCGGGCGACAAATGGCTCGACTAATGTTTCCATTCGCCACCCGGCCCACCCGGCATATAAATTATGAATCTGACGCGATACGCGGTGTTAGCTCCTTACAAAACTCATCACCACCGCAAGCGAGAGGCTATCTGGTAGCAACCCTCCGCCGTGGATCGTTAAAACCGCTCATCAAAACACCGCCCAAAGTAGGCGCTGTTTGACGGATGAGGTGCCAAACGGGATCATTATGCGGGACAAAATGATCGTCAAAAGCAGTGCTTAAACCGGTGGATTTAGGGTGTGATTTTAGAAGTAGCACATTTAAGTCAAAAAAAAGAAGTGAAAACAAAATCTGAGATTTAACAAATATGAATAGAATGAATTATTAAAAAGACACATTTGGTTGCAAACATTGAGGCGTGCAATAATCGAAAAAATCCACTCTCTTGTGGTTCTTTAAAATCTAATTAAAAACAAATGGCCAATTTGTTTTTTTTTTGTTCAATCAAATCCAACCATTTATTGCATCAAGTTTTTTGTCCGCACTTAAATTGATTTAGAAATAAAAAAGAAAGCTAAAAAAACAGAATCCACAGCACATTGCTCGGGATTTGCTCAATTTGCTCTAATATGGAACCGTACCGAGTAAGGTGCATAAAAATACCTGCGAGGGTAAAGAACATTTGCAATCTGACCATCTCGCGCGCTTTCATCTTCGCTGAAAGCATCTGAAAAACGCCCCATCAGATGAGATTACCCATAGGGCCATATTCCATTGAAAAATAGTGAGAGCACGGCCATTCCCATAAATCGTATTATAAGACCGTAATATCATTCTTTCGCTACTATGTACATTCAGTAAGCTTAGTCGATACTTTTTGTTTCCTTTGTTGCATAGAAGTGTAAGTGGTTGAAGTGTTGCTGTGCTCGTGTGAGTGTTTGCTTCTTTATTCTTAAGTGATACTCGGGCCGAAACTGACCGCTCGTAATGAATGTGTGGCAATAGTGCAACTGGGAACCCGATGAATGGTGTGGACGGGGCGGAGGAAAGTAGGGAGAGGAGAAAATTGAATTCTATTTACATTGCTTGTCAGGATCCGTGCTGCGCTTTGCTGCTCTACACTAGCACTCACTAGTTCGAACCATCTTGCATCGTATAAATTCGTTTTGGATCTAGATTACCTTTTGTTTAGCTACGGCGAATCTTCGACTCGCTGTTCGCCCACCCGTCTACAGCACGGTATATTTACATACGTTTTCTCACACGCAGCTTGCTCTTGAGCGTTCGAGGTAACGTAAACTTGAGATGTTGACAACAGCAACTAAACGCTTATGCTCGATCTTCGTAAGTGGAACTAACATCTTCGTCCAGCAAGGACAAACAAAACTAGTAGCGAACACGTACCTAACGTGAGAGTCGTTTGGAGAAGCTGCGTGGAACTGCCACTCGTAGCCGTGACCGACGAACGCCAGCCCATATCCAGCCCGATCGACTCGCGGGACAGTGGGAGTTCCGTCGGTTCGTCCAGTTCCTTTGGACAGGGCAGGATCGTTTCCTTGCGCAGTTTCATCAGTGTTAAGAGCTGCAGGTGACTCTTGTCCTGGACACTGGAAGCGCTCTGTCCAGCGTCGGCTGCGGATCGGCCAGAGCTGTACTTCTTCTGCAGCAGTACACCCGGCTTCCGGTGGCCGGTGTCGTCGTAGTAGTCGTCGTCCAGCGGGAAAGTTTCGTGCTGCGCCGGGCTACGGAGGCCATACTCTTTCAGCTGATTGTGCGTCAGCGACGGGGTGCCGTAAGATCCCTTCATGTCGTACAGGCACTCGACGTGTTGCAGCGTGTACCGAAGGTCCTCGTTTTTGGTGTTGTTGCGCAAATCGAACAGCCAGAGCAGCCGGCAGTCGCACAGGAACCGATTGTCTGTGGCGAGCAAGGAAGAGGAATCGTTATTTGGTGAAAATTCTCTTCATCAGTCCTGTAAGAGGAATGGTTATGTTCTTTAGTATTATTCTAAGGTCAGCACGCTTATATGAAATGCTTGTGGTTTTTGCATGTTACTCGAAAATTGCATACTTGTAGGCTGATATCCAAATAGTATTCAATTGATAACATAAATTAAAAGTAAAAATGCTTCCAAACATTTTTTTTAAATATTTCTGCAACTATTTAGTGACTCTCAAACTATAACAATCGTTTTATTATCCATTTTTAAACAAACGATTTATACGCAAAGTTCGTTATGCGCAAAATTGGTTCAAAATGTGCACCTTTTCCAGCTCTTGGCTCACTCCATGAACATGTCAGCTCGATTAAACCTTATAGTTTTGAGCTAGTTTTAAAGCACTCTTTGTGCTTTTTAACCTCAAAATATGACATCGATTGTTACAAAAGCCACCTCATTCAAAATACCGGATCACCGTCCTCCACGTAGCATGAAGTTCAAGCACTGACGGTAGCTTGGTTCACAAGCGTCATGCAAAATTCGATCATGAACCTCCGACCTGCCTGTTAGCTTTCACCCTACCGCCGTCACCATTACACGCTGCCAAAGTTTGCTCCAGACGTGCAGACGTGGCCGAAGTTAATAGTTTTTAAAGCACGTCACACGCGTGACGCGTCCAAAGGCGAGTCTTCAACGAAAAATAATGTAAAAAACAATGTACCAGCAAGACTCCATGGGAACTACTCGGTCGTGCAGTATGGTGAGGAAAAAATGGCAGAATTTATTGTATCCCTAGTAAGTTGGCAACTTTTCTTCTCGCCCACCTCTGTAAGGTGTCCGGAGCACACCGAAAACCATCAATAATCACAACAGGGCAGTTTGGTGCAACTTTCGCAGTGGCGTTTCGAAGCTTCTGATTTGCTATTGCCCACGTTATCCATGATGGAGCTTCCGGTGCTGGTAGCATAACCAAAAAAAAAAGTCCTGTGAAACGCGAAACTCAACACTTAAAATGTTGAACTCTCCATCGCGAGAGTTTGACGTTGGCAGTGCAAAGTTTGTCCGTTACGGGCCCACACCATCCGACAGGTGCGCTGGTTTGCAGTTGAGCCATGATTGATTTCAGCTCCGACGGTTTCGCTTACCTCTATTAAATCAATAAATTCCGAAAATTATTACCAGTGAAACACGACAGCGGCGCACGAAAGTGTTCGATCGCGGCGCGTTATCGGTCGGACGGTAGAAAGTAATCAACCCGTACGCTCTCCGTACGGCTCTATTTAATAACGGTAGCAGATATGGTCAATTTCGACGGTGTTCGGTGCGTAGCGAGGGTGCGGAGTCTCCATTTCTAAGGAGCAACTTTTCTCCATCAGTCCAGCGAGCGTTTTTTAAAATACTTTCGTTGCCACACTCAACCAACCACTCCCCCCCTCCCCCCCACCTCACTCGCCATGATGGTGGCTCCCAGAAGGCTTCCGACATCAGTCAAAAAACCCTCCCCCGAGAAGTGTGGGGAAACCACGCCTGGTAGCATTGACGTTGAGATGATGGCAGGTTTTCTCCTGGTGCCAAAGTTTATTTAGCTTTTACGGCTAATGAAAATTTAAATGAACTCCAAAGGGTATGTGTGTGCGTGTGTTTGTTTCACCCAAATAACAGGTACGAAGTTTTCAGTAAAAAAAAAAAAACATTCTCACACACATTTTGCCTACTCGGTGTGGTTAATGAAAACGATGATTGATGGTGTGGAGTTTTTCGTCAGCTCGCCAACGCCAACTTGATGTGCCCGGTGTGGTTTGGGTTTGTGCGTTTGCTTAATGTTCGTGTGCTTTTGCGGTCACTTGGCGGATCGCAGAGGGCTAGTGTACGCCGGAACCATTTTTAAACCAATGGCAGCAATTTCCATGTCCACAAGTGACAGTTTCCACCCGCTCTCGGCCGCAGCGCAGGCCGTAAAGTTCGTAATTGTGATTGATGTTTCGGAGTGATTTTCTTTTTCTCCCTGAGCTTGCTGTTGTTTGGGGTTTTATTTCTCTCTGGCAAAGGAAAGCGGTAGAATGAAGCCGTAGTGAGCTGCAAGCCCGTGCAATTTTCCCCACCGGCAAGGGATCGCGACGAGCAAAATACCCATCTCAACGCAGTGACAATGGGAAGGAAAAGCGTCCCGTTTGAAGGGAGGGTATTATTCCGGGTAGAGAACGGATGGGTGAAAATTACCAAATAACCACATACGCACCCACATACACGCTCCTACCGCAAATACAAACAACATGCATAAACATGTCCTCCCCATCGGGACGTTTGCCCGGTTAGCGTGACACGCTGGAAAGCGTTATTTCGGTGAATTAAAAAGAAACAACAACAAAATAAAAACAATTGCAATGTGAGAGCTTGGCTGTTCTCGAGCGATCCTTTTTGCGGTTCACTGTGGACCGAAAGTGTGCGTTTTTTATGCTGTTGTGTATATCACCCACTTTCCATTCGAATATTCACGGCGTCTCACTTTTCTTTTCATAGAAAAATGTGCGAGCACGGTGAAATGAAATTTAAAATTATGCATTAAAAACACATGCGCCATCGGTCAGACTTTGGTGAGGGTGCACAGACTAATATATTAATCTCATCCGTACGTTTTCTTTCGGACGAGTTTTTGGCACCACCGGCCAGTGGCGTGCGTACGTAAAGCTGCTCCGCTTTGATGTGGCAATGCTGGCTCGTGTAATGACGGGAGATGGTTATAATTTGGGGTTCTCAGTCTGGCTTGTCCGAAAGAGCAAATTACTTTTTTCCTCATTAAGTCCTTCGCAGGACATTCCATTAGCATATGCAATGGAACGTGCGTCAAGCTGGCTTGTAAACAGAGCGATGGATATGGAAGTATTAAACCATTTTCCCATGGTAAATACAGCGATCAAAGCGATGGCAAGCATTATGATGAAGTTTTTTCGCCCCAGCAAGGCGAACGTCCTTTTTGGGATCGGATACTTCATGGAACGGAAAACAGGTACATCATCAAACTGCTTGCAAACAGAGCGAAAGTTTGATCAGCAATGATATTAAGCTCTTGAATTGAATTGACAAATTTCGCTAGAATTAATATGAAAAAACTAATTAGTGAAACTTACACATTTTCGGACAGTCAATTATGCATGCACGGACCATATCGGCATTCATTAATTCCTCAGAAATGCGCACCACGATATCACATCCTCTGAGCTCCTGACCGAATCCCCGTCCTCCCGCTGCGGATTCTCGTCTAGACGATAAAAGATAGCAAAACTCTTTCTCCAGTAAGCTTGCCCGAGGGAACCACACAAACGGTTCCGGTAGGCTCGATGACTAACACAATTGGAGCACCGGTTACAACACCGAGCCCCGGTAACCGTTTTAATTTTATATCCTACAATCTTCCACCGCCACCCGGTCGGTCGGTCGTAAAGCACAAAAAGGTGCTGCTGCTGCTTCCGTAGAAACTCAGCCGTAAGGCACAAAATCCAGCGTCCCAATGTAGGTGCCACTAATTGGGTCGAGAGTTTACGGATGCACGTGTGCCCCGAAAGAGCTTCATCCTTTCGGATTTCTTTTCGAGCAAGCTTCCCCGGCAAGCGGATTCTCCCGTGCGCCCGTGACCTGAACTCAACCCCAAACCCTGGTGGGATGAACGTAAAACGTCCTCTCACTCGCTCATTCGTGTAATCTAGGGCCTTACCTTTGAGATGAAGAATGGCTGTACTGTTGACCAGGTTGTCCATTAGCGGCAGGAAGTTGTTGTACGTAATCGTTTCCAGCTGATTGGAGTTGAGATTAAGATTGAGGACGGCCGGGACACCGGTGAAGATGCCGCGCTCGAGCCGTTTTAGTCGGTTGTTTTCCAGGTTGAGTTTTCGCAGGTTGTTCAGCCCATCGAAGGCACGGGCGGACAGTTTCTATGGGCGAGGGATGTGAAGTGGAGCACAAGTTAGACGCAATTAGAACATGCTTTAGAACTCATCAAACGAACCGCTTACCTCGATCTGGTTGTGGTCCAGGTCCAGCTCCTGGAGGCTCCACAGCTCCGCGAAGATCGTATCGCCGATGAAGCTCAAGCTGTTCGCCGTCAGCTTCAGCAGTCGCAGATTGCCGAGCCCTTTGAAGATCTCCCTCGTCAGCACGGAAATCTGGTTCGATTCGAGCTTCAGCTCATCCAGGCTGGTCAGGTGGACGAACACGTCGTCGTGCAGCATGGAGAGGTTGTTAAAGTCCAGGTTGAGTTTGCGTAGCGCCGGCAGATGCACGAGCGCCTCCTTGTCCAGCTCCAGGATCTCGTTGCGCTCGAGGTTGATCTCCTCCAGGAACGGGTGGTTGGCGAACGCGAACGGGTGCACGATCCGGATCTGATTCTTGTGCAGCGTCACGTTCCGCAGCTCGGTCAGGTTACCGAACGCGTAGTTCAGCAGGTCCGGTATGACGCCGTACTCGATCGTGAGCTGCTTGAGATATTTGAGCGTGTGCAGCACGTCCGATGGGATGTAAGCGAGGTTACCGATCTTCTGGACCGTGATTTTGAGCTGCTCCAGCGTGGATTGCGTTTGGAAGGCGAGCCAGTTTGTGTCTTTGCGCGGTAGATCCTTGCTGAAGATCCAACAGTTTGCCTTTTGCGCTTTCACGTGCGGATCGTCCGGTGAGCAGTGACAGACCAGCTTCATCTCCCGATCACCGGAACAGAGGTTCATCAGTGGCGAGGGTACAATCATTTGCGGCAGGATGGGTTGCATAATTTTGCCCTTTCCCTTCACATCCTTCTCCCGGTATCGGCTCTCGATCGGGCTGGTGACAATGCACAGCACCAGCAGCAGCGCCAGCGTTAGGTGATGATATGTCGCAGACACCATCGTGAAGCGTTCCCTCTTCCTTCGAGGTTATGATTTCACTGCAAAGAGAAAAAAAACGGAAGGGAAACAAAATTCGATGCGTGTTAGCACGATGGAAAAGTTTCTACCGCTTCGCCTGCGGTTCCGCTTGGTGTGGGTAATGCTAATTAAAATTTATTTGCTCTGCCAGTCGACAAACAGCACATGGATGGTTTGCGGTATTCGTTCCGAGCATGCGGCCACCACCACCACCATCATCATGCACGCGAAAGCCTGCAGACGGGAGATGAATGCGCAAACAAACTCCGGTACGGATGCGTACACAAGTTCACAATTTGGTTCACAATCCACGGCACCACAAACACGGAACGGAAACGGATACTTTTTAATGAGCATGTTTATGGCAACATTTTGACGGGCTGCCGGGTGGTTGCGAAAGCGATGCGTGAAGAGTTTACCGGATTTGAGTTATTTGTCGGCAAGTGGTGCCATGAGTGTTGGGTTGTGTTTTCGGTGTTAGGATATGATAGATGCAAATAATGACGATTCAATCCATACCTATCGTGGTATGCCCCTAGCAGATAAAGAGAGGTACAAATCTACATAGCTATAGCTAGAATATTTGTTTAGGAATGATGAGATAGCGAACAATCGGAACTATTTCTTCGCAATCCATGGTTAGTATTTTCGTTGGGCAAACCCGTTTACTACCCTGTATTTAGCAGCGCAGCTACGCCCTTTCTGTTAGCTCGAGCAAGCTTTTTTTTTCGACATCGCCTGGTGCCGCCCAGTCTCGGTGCGGAAATTACTTCCATAATAAAGCCGTTCGACAGACTTTCCCGTTGTTGTCGTTGGCAGTGTTCTACCCTCGCTTTACCCGCTCCATCGCCCATTGACTTTCATGTCTTTTGGGGAGTAGTTTAGCTTTTGCTGCGAGCAGCCGATTCCTGCATCGATAAGTAAGCGTGCTCGTTTTCCCGATTCGGTTAGCGAGAAGCACCATTATTTCTTACCGCTTGTTGCTCGATCGAGAAAAGTTGTCCTGCATTATCCTGCTTGGGATAGCAATTCCCAAGAGCGATCCAATCGCATATTATATGGAAAGTTTGCACACATGTGTGTGAAAAGAAGTTCGATAGAGAAAGAGAGAAAAAGAAAACAACTGTTTGATCGGGATTTTACCACGAAAATAATCGAGACAAAAATGTTAAATGAGTAAATAATAAAAATTGTCTAATTTATTCTGACCGCAAGTGTTTCTTCTGTTGGTTTTTTTGCAAAAGTATGTATCTGGATTAAAAATGAATTAATATTTTCATGGAATTTATTCCTTGTGTATAAATAAAGTTTCACAAATGTATTCATATTATTCCATAATGGAAACAAACCTCTTACTGCCCGAGATTAGTAACAGCTGACCAATTTATGCTCTTGCAACGTATGGTTATTCTATCAACCAGAAAACTTGGCATAAATCTTCAACCAAAGAAAAAAACCCC
>JXXA01005641.1:0-14608 GCA_000956255.1 Anopheles punctulatus | reverse complement strand
CGCCGGTGGAACCCGTGTCCGATGTGTCCGACCGTTGTTTGATGTTTTGCCGCACTGAGAATCTTCAGCCATCGTGGCAGAACAGTCGGGTTTCACTCACGGTCGGCTCGCTGCGGACGGAATGCAGTGATTTTTGCATTCCCTACGCACTTTGGCCCCGGTCGACGCAATCCGAGCTCGAAATCGAGCAGGGCTTCCTGCCCAATCTCCGGCTCTCTCCCTCCTCGCGGTCCTGCCAGCGATGGAAGAAAAATTTAATCTGTTCAGAATGCGCGCCCATCTCCCGGCGAGCCAGCCCATGGTACAGCATTCTCGGACATACAATGTAACAAGCGTACGATGTGTTGGAAAATAAGCCTCGCGTTGTTTAGAGAGCAAACAGGGCCAACAGGGTTCGGTGCGCCCGAACCATCATCTGAAATAATAATAATAAGCTCCGATCGATTTGGCCCGGGAAAGAGAGAGAGAGAGAGAGAGAAAAAGAAATGGAGTAGCAGGAAGGAGTGGGGTACAAATGCGTGCCGGCATTCAGTAATGGGCTGCAGGCGTAAACGCGCTTGCTATTAGTATTTTACTGCCGTTTTCCCGTACTCTTTTTTGTATCAGCGCAAAATTATGTCCAGCCTTTTCCGTTCACAATCGCGCGCTGTTCATCCTACCCGCCCGCAGAATGGGGAGAAGCACAACATAACATTATGTTATTGTGTATCTTCACAAGTTTGATATTTAAGCCGTGCTCGGGGTACCGGTTTTAGAACAAACAAGCATCATTTGATAGAACATCATTCATTCATTGAAAAGAGCGTTTGTAGAATGGTTGCATAGAAGCAGCCGTCGAATTTAGCTAGCAAATTTAGCCTCCAGATGAACGATGCTAAGAAATGGAATTTTTCACAAGCATTGAAAGTCCGCATAAAGCAACGTAAATCGTTTGAAATTCGATGAAAAATATATTTATCAAGTTAAAATATTCGTGCAACGTGAGGTAATAAATGTATAAATAGCTTTGCAGACAAAATGTTGTCGAACAGTTTGTAGGTACTGAAAATTTGTCAAACGCTTTAGGAATTACTGACAAAAAATCGGTTTTCAGAGCATCGTTATCTTTTCGCCCGCTCCAGTGACACTTGATGTATTTTTTTTTGTTCTCTTGTATCCTTAAAAGCTTCATCATCATCAGAGATTAGGAAAGCATCTGTGTTGTATGAAAGACCGGCGGCAAATACCATTTTTACACCACCGTAGCATAACAAATCAAATAGGATTATAGTATTCCGTAGCACTAATCCTTCCCTCGCTCCGGTTGATGTAGGTCAACAGTGACACCTTGAAGCTCGAAAGCGACAAAATTGCGTGCGTGTAATTCCTTTTATTGCAGCAAAATGGCAACAAAACAAGTAAACCAAACACAAAAAAGTACAAGCCAGCCCATCGGACTCCCTTCACGTTTATGCTCGTACGGTTAAAACATTATCCGTGTTTACATCATCCCAGGCCGCCGTCACCCAGGGAACCAACGGTACATGCGGAGTTTTTGTATGCAAACAAGGGCTTCTTCCCGCCCCGCTGGGTTGCCCCGTGTTCCGCAACACAATGTAGAAGACGTGGCCTGTTGTAGTTGGATGCTTCTCTTCCCGAGCCGTATGTAAACAACCCCCTTGCATCCCGATAAATCTCCGATGTCATTAGGTCAGGTGTTGCTAATGTTTGCTGCACGGTGCGTGTGCGATATAAACGCTCCTTCAGTGCGAAAAAGTGGGAGGCAGCGCGGGCATAGTGTCGTTGGTGGCGTGTGAACTTCACGCAAGAAATCTCGGTTCTTTCTGTTTTTATTTTTGTTTTCGGCGAGTCAAAAAGGCTCGCCGAGAATGCGCTTTGTGCCAAGTGCTGCAGTCCGGGTCGGGTCGGGTCTCTGTGGGATCTGGGTCCGGAAGGTGACGGGATACAAATCATTTTCCGTGTCATCATCAAACCACGGTGGGAACGGTTGTGGAGTCGGTTTTCCTTCTGCGGACGGAAGGAAAGTTCCGTTTCTGTTGTTTCGAGCGGCATTTTTCAAACGGCCCGAATGAAAACGGTTGCTGAAAATATTCTATGCAACGTTTTGCATTGTTCCTTTTCGCAGCAAATTTTTAATTGCATCAAATTTATACGTCCAAAACCTCAGTCCCAGAGCTCGCACCTGGAATGTTGCAACTCTGCAACCTGCTGTTGGAAAAAAAATAATTCATCCCGGAAAAAAACACAAACCGACGACAACCAGGGCTACGTTTGGATGGGCTTTTTCGGGGGATTTTTTAATAATTAACATTGTCAGCACCATTAGCAGCCAGACAAGCCCACAGAACCCACTTTTACTCGATGGTCATGGGAAACATGGTCATGTCGTTTGCGGTATTTTGGATGTATTTTTTACTCACCACCAACACTACCTCCCCACTTGTTCACCACCCCACAAATGCTTTTGATTCATGGTCATGAGTGCGTGTGTTTTTTTTTTGTTTTTGAACACCGGACACAACGGGGATAATTTTCGTGTTCCATTTATCAGATATCGCAATCGAGCTATATCGCGGGGGCTGGGCGAGAGGGAATGTGCAAGATTGCACATAATGGGGCCCAGATTGTTATGTATATAGTTTCAGGGAGTGACACAATCGTTATTAATGTGTTTTTTTTCATTTCTCTCCCCCATCCCCCTCTGTTTTCTTCCCCCTCCGCAGGTAAGCGAAGTGATTCCGGGGACTCATTTGACAAATGTTTCATGATCGGTCCTGTATCCTGTTCCGGCGCAATGTGGCACTGTTTTCTGTGTTTTGCTTCGTACTCATTATACGTGCCCGAAGATACACGGTAGCCTTATCAGGTTGCCGTCCCATCGTCGGTGACCTTTCGTAATGCTGTGAGTAAGAATTTTGGGCGCAAAAATTTATTCTGAAATCGGACGATAATTCTTGCGATAAACTGACTTCTAAATTAAATTTTTAATTTTATTTTTATCAATAATCGGTGTTGGTTACCAAGCATGGTTTAATATATAGTCTGAATAGTCTGCTGTGTATTGTTTTTCATAATGTATATTTATGAAATTAAAATATTAATCTTTTCGGTTAATTAAACATTGCTCGTAGTTTTTTTATATTTAATACAATTTATTTTGAAGTTACTACTATACAAACAAATATTAGAATTTTCTAATCGAAATATTGTAATCAGTTGGATAACTGTTTGCTTAATTTGATTTTTTAATCAAATTTAAACTAAACCACTACTAACATGGTCTTAATTTTGCTTCAATCGATTTATTTATTTTTCAAAATTAAACACTCCTCAGTCATAACCCATATGCCATTTGATTAATTGGTGTAAAAACGCTCTCGTTGGTCATTAATCACGGCTGCATTTGAAACGCCTTCCGCGATATCGCATGAAACCATCGTTTGCACATACCAGCACGTCTACATGATTCATGCGCTGGTTATTTCCTCCAATACGCCGAAAAGAACGCAATCTAGTTCGCGGATCGGAACGATCAATCAACGGGCGAGAATGGCAAAATGGCACTGCTGTGAAACAGAATCTGTTTGACAAATACCAACATAGTAAATACTTTTTTTTCCTTCAACTCCACTAGTGATTGAAAATGGTTAAAATTTCATTTATTTACACGGTTTCAACTTTTACGCGTGCGCTTGCGAGTGAAATGTTAGGTTTTTATTTTTACGAACCGTACGTTTCATATATCAAACCAAACACTTATCGCGCCTATCGATGGTGCACAGAAGTGTGTTTGAAGCACTTCATGTGTGATTGAAATCAAACACTATTTGCCCAGCGGCTTGGGTGAGGGCGCGAGCCTTCCCATCACTTTTCGTCGGACGAGGTTTACGTGTTGTGGCCCCGACTCGGGACCATTGATCTTGTGCGTGCACTTGAGATGAAGTGCATGAAATCAAATCGCCACCTCCACCGATTGGGTGAGAAGTTCGGTTCAGAGTTTGGGAAAAAATGGAAATATCCGATTTGAAATGACCATCTGGAGTGGAAGCTAAGGTGGTGGGTTTTTAACGTTTCAATTGCTGCAAGAAAGAACTATTCTATCTTCGTATGTCAGCGGGCAGGAATGATTTAAAGCAATCCGTCTAGCACGCCCCATCTAATACGTACTATAAAACGGTTTCTTTCCAAACGACTGCAAAGCAGCCTGCCCACAGCGAGCTGCTTGTTGTTTTTCTTCCTTATTCCGACCGTTCGATCCAAACCAAACCGAAGAAAAACCAGTTCGCGCTAAGCTGCACCACCGCGCAGGAAACGAAAACCACCCGTTTTGCGGTGGCCGCGAAAAAAATAGAAAACAGAAAGATCTTCAGCCCCCGATCTGCTGGCGGGCGGCCCGGACCGCTGGCTGCTAGTGCTCTGAGCCGTGCGGTTGAGATGCTGTGAGTGACCGGTTGGCGATCGAAAGTGAGCTCTCCGGGGGCACCCTCCAGCATCATCTCGATCGTGGTCGGGAGAGATCGCGCCTCTCCACGGGGCGAGAAACGAGAACTGCGCCGCAGTGTGTGCGTCGGGGTGAATGGTCAGCACAAAGGGAACAACTCACCCCCCTCTCCCTTCGCACACACAAACACACACGGCTGGTGGAGCTGGATCGAAGGAGGAATCCTTAGAAGTGGCCTCAAGTGGCGGTGTGCGTGAGAGAGTTTGCGGAGACACCGAGTGACGGAGTTGGAAGAGTGGAGCGTTCTTGAGCTGTTTCGCTGGAGCGAAAACGGGCCACGCGAATGTGTAGAAAGTAAAGAAATGGGGAGCTAAACAGAACGGGCAAAATCGCACACCAAAGGTGTCGCACGGTAGAACGGGAGAATTTTGCAATTTTGCGCATAAAATTATCACATTTCAAATGTTGGATTCATAAAAATCTACACTTCAATTAATACAACTGTCAGTGAGCAGTTATAATATGTATCATTTTGCTTCAACCACAATTGTCAAATAAAGTGGTCTTGAATTTCATTTATGTACATTAAAAAGCCCAAAATGCTATTCATAATTCCAGACGAATTAAAATTCAGCGCCAATTCAGTCAGATTGAAAGAATGTATAGTACTTTCAAATTGGGGGTGACATTTTTTTTCAATAATTGGCTATTATATTAATCATTTTTTAAAGTGCATATTATTGAAATGATCTGGATTATGATTTTCTGACAACGTTCAGAAGTCGTTTAAAGATAACAAGTGATATTATTTCAATCTTTTGCTAGGAACTAGTTAATTTTTTCTTCAATCTTAGCACAGAACAAACAAACTCAAATGATACTAACATGGTCTTAATATTATCATATACATTCATAGGTCAACACTTAGCCAGGCCATGCATTAAAGTAGATAAAATTCTTTGTAAGTACAATAAAGTTGTATTAAAGATGAATCCTGAAATTAAAATGATCAGCACCTTTGGAATCCCCAGCACTTCCAGCCAGCACGCCAAACTAAGCCAGCTTAGGTGCCCAAGAGAGTAGCTTGCGCTGCTCCATTCGCTCCCACTTTTGAGAGTGAGAGAGTGAGAGTTCCCCCATTCGCTCCACCAGAGTCGCGAGCCACTCAGAGCGAAGCAGCCAGCCATCGCTGCTCCCTTCCCTGCAATTGCACGCAGAACCCATTCCACTCAAACCAACGGGGCCCGCTCTTTCGCTGGTTTTCGCCGGAGCATGAATTTAATGTTTTGTGAGTCGTGTGCGCGCGCGGTCCGTTTCGAACGTACAACGCGTCACCCCCGGGGGAAGAACGAGTCGATCGCACCGCAACACCGTGCAGTCTCCGGTCAGATCACTGGTTCGCTTCTGCTTCGCTCCTGATCTGGTGGCAAAACGGTAAACGAGGCGTTTCTTCTACCCCATCAAGTGATCTTCCTTACGTTTTCGTCGGTGCAACTGCCCCGAAACTGCAGCCCGAAGTGTTCGGTAACGAACGGTTCGCCAGCTGTCTGGTGGTGCGTGCGCGTGTGTGTGCGAGTAGAGCCCGCAAACACTAACCCTCCCCGGAAAGTGAATATAGAGAGTTGTCAGCCGGTGTTCGTGTGTGTGTGTGTGTTTGTGCGTTGTTTTCGGCATAAAACGCGGCACAAGCCTCCCAAAACATCAAAAGGCGCTGGTGAAAAATAGAAACCGAAGAAGGCGGTGAATGAATGAAAAGAAAAACTCGTACCCACAGGTGCATATAAACGGGCGAGGGTCTTTACCTTGTTTTTTTTTCGCACCTGCGAAAGCGAATCAAACGTGCGATCGTGTGCGCAAGAAGAAAACAAACCCATTCACCCACACAACACACACACTCCAACAAATTATGATGTTCCAGCTGATCCGGCGCACCCCGAGTGAAGTTTTCCCCCTCCCGGCCGAATGGGAAAGTAAATGTTAATTAATAATTGCTGCATTGCGCGCTCCGACCGATCGATCACAGTGTGCGCGTGTGTATGTGTGTGTGTGTGTGTGTGTGTGTGTGTGTGTGTAGCAGCAGCGAGTGCACGCAAAAGTTGCATTTTCGAGTTGCAATTCGGGGCTGCAAGTTGTTGCTCCAAAATACGATCGAAAAACGGCCAGTGCGACGGTACGATCATTTTTACTGTTTTTATGCACTCCCCGGCGTGCTTATGCGGGTGTAACCGTGTGTGTGTTTGTGCGTTGCTAGGAGGGAGCGAGGAGCACATTATTTCGGCCCATCATTAGGGTGCCCGCTGGGTGGAACCGACCCCAAATGGATGTTGTCGTCGACCGACGTCCGTCGTCGTGCGGCGTGTGATAGGCTTGCACGCGTTTGTAGGTGAACAACATATCCCCTGCCACGCACACCTCACCCACCCTCCAAATAAACTGCTGCTTTTCGCACACACGCACACGCACACACTCCAAATTTTGTTTTGGATGATGCAGAAGAGTAGCATGGAAGTAATTTATTCGTGGATTCCAGGCCGCGTGCGTTGCCGTTTTTGAGTGAAGGTTTTTTTTATTGTGTGTATATGTGTGTGTGTTTTTTTTTGTATCCATCCGGTGCTTTCGTGATCCTCCCAAGTGTTGTGAATGAGTGCGTGTGCCTTCCCTTCCCGCTGGTGTGTATGCTAATATGCAGCGAGCGATGAAAAACAGCCTTTCCGGTGAGGGTGAAGTAAAGGAAACCAAATAAAAACTGCGCGCTTGCAGGCGTTGCAGTCTTTTAACGTTGTTTTGGCTCAACTTTGGTTTCGTTTCGTTTTGCGCGAAGAAAACGCGCCGAGTGAAACGCGCGCACCGGCAAGTTAAAGTGCAACGGTGGTGCAGTACCGGCAGGGAGGCGCAGCAACGGAAGCAGAAGCGGCTGTAGCTCTCCTCACGATATCTGTGATCGCCGCGCTGTGATGCGATGGCCGCGATTATCTCGTAAATGTGGGTTCTGTTTTAGTACCGTTTTGCTACCACCTCTCCCTCCTCTGTCATCCATTCCATTCCGTTCCGTCTCTTCTATCACCTGCCCTGTCTCTTGCCTGTAGGCTCTTTAGCGGTTTCGATTTCGACTCTTTTTCGATAGAAAATTACTGTAGTGCGATAGAAAGTAGTAGAATTTCATGCGCTTTTGTGTGTTTGCTTTTTTGGCATAAGTAAAAACCCATGAGAATAAATTCATCCTCATGACATTCCAACCAAATTTTGTAGAGTTTTGAACATTGAACCGTAAGCAACAGAAATAGTTTTTTTCCACAATTATGCTTTTGTACAGGTGTGGCAGAGTATGTTAAACAATTAAAAACAAAAAAAAAATTTTCCATATTTAACTAAATAACTTTTTGTTTTAGTCATGAAAATCAGCATTTTATGTGATCTTAAAAGTATTGTTTTTTCCATGAGAAAGTCAAACCATTTTTTTTAATCATTTCGTCTACGAAACTGAAAAAAACAAAGGCTACGTTGACTTGGAAGCTGTTAATACACATTTTCCGCCCCGGTTAGTACCCCGTAACCGAACCGAAGTGACTTGACGGCCCGTAATGTCTTTTTCATGGAGTGCAACCTCTGTCTCTACCGTGAAGTGCATTCTATTAGTTGAACTTTTCAGTTGTGCGGCGAGGGTGGTGCCCAACAGACATCACTCCCACGAGCAGCAACTGTTGACCTTCTGTTGGCGGTGTGTGAAAAGCGGCCCCGCTCTGGGTCTCAACTTCAACGTTGTTTCGTTTCGCCGCCGGAGAGCGCAAAACGCGATTTCGTTCACGTTCATGTTGCGAGATAAGAATGGTGCGATTCTTGTTGCACCTTTCTCGCACCGGTGACAGGGGAGGGGTGCGAATTAGCTGCAGTGGGTTGCGCCGGGTCGCGTAAAACCATGTTTGTGAATCAACATTCCGCGTTTCAACCTCCAAAACAACAGGCGCCAGCAGCCTCGAGTAGTTAACGTCAACCGGCCGCACGGATGCAAATGCAAATTTTTGGCTCTGAAAATCTGGCTCGTACTGCCGGGGGAGCGATGGTGGCGAGGAAGCGAAAAACAATCAAAGCTTAAACCGCCATTCGGCAGCACTCCAGTGCAGGCGCTGCTTGTTTCAAGAAAAGCAGAAGAAAAAAAATCGCTACTGCGATTAAGCTCGGTCGAAAAAAACTAAAAAAAAAAATACAGCGACTTTGCCACATACCAAAACCCATACAACGCAACGCGCCAGCCCCGGACCAAGGAAGTCAAGCCGCTTAACAGCCGCTTCGTGTCTTGGTGGAAAAGGTGCCACCGAGACCGCAATACCGGGAAAGTTATGGTGCTTTTGTCTTTTCGGCCGTCTCACTGGCGATCTCGAAAACGAACTTACGGGCCGATCGGACCATCAGCTGACCGGCAGCGGCGGTGAGCCGCTGGTCACGTTTGTGCCCGGGCCAATGTAAATGAGCACACACTAATAGGTTGATATACATTTCTTCCCTACCTTCCTCATTCCAGACTGGGCGTGTGTGTGTGTGAGTGAGTCTTTTTGCAAAGTTGCATGTAAATTAGATTGACCACCACGGTCCGGCCTGCTGAAACGAACGGTAGTTAACATGGTTGGGCCATTCAAATAGCTGGTGTGGCTTCGCGCCCTTTCGCGTCCCATGCCATTTTTTTATTGACGTCTGTATGGAGGCGCGTTTTTGCTCATTACTGACCTTTCGTGCAGAGACCTCGGGGGAAGGCATTAGTGGTGCGATTTAATTCGTTTTTGCGCTGTTTATTTACTAATTAATGCACACATTTCGTTTGATGAAAGATTTATTTGCTCTCGATTTATTGATTATAAGTTTTTTTGTGGGTTTAGAAAAGCTACATTATACTACTTTGTTTGATTAAAAGTAATTTCGTAGTTTTTTTCGTTGATAATTATATGCATCACACACTTTTTTATTCATAGACCAGCATTTGGGAGGCATTATCTGCCCATGGAACTAGCACTATCAGTTAGGCTGCCCTAACTTTGAAAGTTTTGGAGTGTTTTCTATTATGTGTTGTTTTTTTTTTCATTTGAATCTCAGTGCAGTGTTTAATTAGAGATCGGATTGTTTTTGCAATTTGAAAGGAATATTAATGTGCACGTAAAAAACTTGGCCTCCGCGTTCATTTTCAATAGCAAATGAATAGCCATTCATTTCCTATCTTATGAATTGGAGCACCGGTTTAATTTTCGTTACATTCTGGATAATTTCCAGGACCAATTCACGGATCCATCAGTGTATCATTATTAAAACAACATCATTTGGAATTGCAGTAAAATTTTGAACAAATTAGCTGGAATTTTGCTGCTTACTCATGTGAGAGAATGTTTTAACCGCGCTCGAGCTTGATCCAACTCGTAGCACCACCGGGTAGATGGGTAGAAATTTTCCCACCTTTTTCCCAGATTAATCATCCATTATCATGCAACGCAGCGAATCGTCACGTCGCGTACGTTTTGTGCTCCATCAAACAACTACTGCCGCCGGTGTGGTTATGCGCAAGAGTGTGTAGTACGAGCGTAATGTGTTCTAGTGTTAATTCACACGCGATTGATCTCAGCCAACCTAATCATTAGCTTTCGTTGCGATCGTGCAGCGTCTAGCAATGCATAGTACTTTGTTGGGCGTGATAAGGGTGGAATGTGAAATTATTTGGAAATTACGCTAAATTAGAGTGGCTATGAGGCATGCAAAATTCCGTACCGGTCCTCGCGAGGAGGATAGAGATGATCCGAATAAAATCACTGATGGTAAACTGAAACCTGCTCGAAATCAAACATCGTATCGTTTTTGAAAATTACACAGCGAAATGCATGGGTAGAGCATGATAAATATATTGAATTATTTCTTCCGTATGGCGACTGCTATGGTTTCAATTCTCCTAATTGCGACACACTCACGTCGCTCGGCAGTGAACTTGGCAATGAAATAAAACTAGCCCGTAACTCGGCTCGCACTAGGCAGTAAAAGCAAAATGGGGTAGAGGGCTATCGACGAAAAAAAAACCACACGTCAGAAACAAGCACCAAACGACCCTACGACGAAAACTCACCTCACCCCAAAATGAGTAGCCGCTGTATGTCTGTATGTGTGTCTAGGTTTAGGTCGCGGACACGAAATGCCGATGCCGAAACGCCGATAGGAACCGAAACGTCTTTCGCCTTTTGCGTGAAAGGGGAGCAAGTTTCGCGAAAACTATCGCCACGAACGCTTGTATCTGCATCTACTTCTGCTCTCGTTTCCTCGATCCGACAGGCCGGCTGCACGGAACACGGTAAAGAATGGTGCGCGGTGCGGCGCGGGTCGTAAAAGTAACGCAGCACGACCATTTCGTTTCCCGCGGGTGGTGTGGCGCGGAAACTTGAGCAGGCGGCAAACTTTCTTCACCCTGGCTGCTCGTGGCTGCTCGCACGATGCGGTCCAAGAGGCGTCGCTTATCGGTGGCGGCGGCCCCTTAGGACCGCTCATACCGGGTGTGGAAAAAGGGAAAGGGAAAGCCTGGCCTTTCGTTGGTGTGTGTGTGTGTGTGAATTGGACGGAACCAGATGACCCAAGCGAGATCGTGCATGTGTCTGTGCGTTTTTTTATGTTGAAACTTAAAGTGTTTATCCAGGGAAGAAGCTGGGAATTAAAAATGAGGTCAACGCTTTATTGGAGCCAATTTTAGGGTTTTTTCCTTCCTGAATATCGAATTGGCACACCGGGAAGAAGTGTCATTTGGAGTGTTAGATAATCCTGAAAACCTTCGCTCGTTGGCGTTCGAACTGAAATTTCGTTAGCACAAATCGTCGCAAAAATTGTACCGAGTTAACCAGACCGCTATCTGACGCGCAAGGTACAATCAGTAGCGACGAAGAGGAGGCCGTAGAGCGTAATCCAATTAGCTTTGGTTTGCTGTCGTTTTATTGTGTGCCACAAAAATTTGCATGTCCGTTTCCCTCTGGCACTGTCCGGACGGCGAGCGGCTCTCGCACTAATTGACTTGTAGCTGGACGCGAAATGGGGACGCTTCAAATCGTTCAAATCAACTAGTCCGAATATTTATAATTAGTACCCGTACGGTGGTTAGCTGGAGTAGGTCATGATTTGGAAGGTTTTGCTAAGTGTCCTAGGTGCTGGAAGGAAGCGCTTCATCATTTCATTTTAGTAGATGAATTGAATTTTGTGGAGATTTTTTTTGGTTCTTTAGAACTTTTCACATTAGAGTTTAAATTACATAAGAGTAGTGCCTTTAGAAGACTAAATTACTGAACTAATGGTGAGGATGAGTTGTTTTCATTTGCTGGCAAAAACTCATAAAGAAAATGTTCCTCCTGATCAGAATGAATCCATTCCAACACTCCCTGAAAAGTATCTTTAAACTAGAATCAACCGACTATACAAATGTGTTCACATCCGCCTGGTTTTTTTCTTTATTTGTTTTTTACAAAGTACAAAATAAAAACTATCCAGCTTTTTATTACCAGGAATTCCAAACAAAAGTTATTCCTTTCGCACAGACACAATATATATACAAACCCCTTTACGGGAGCTGCCTTCCGTGTCATAAATCAGCGCGCAGCGAATATTCGAACGATGCGCCTCACATTCCGTCCAGAGCACCGCTGTAAAGTATAATATTCTGCTGCTACCTTCGTCGCCGCCCGAAGTGTGTGCATCGAGCGAAAAGAAATGCGCTCCGGTCGGTATCTTCACCGGGCGCAGACAAAGAGATCTTCCCTCGGGCTGGAACCGAGGGTGCCAATCCATTAGTTTTTATGTACTTCCACGCCAGACCTTCAAACAGCGGCCCATCCGGTAGCGGGCAGTGTGATTTTCTGCTGCAATAATAGTAAACACGGTGCCGCACATTCCTGGCAAAACCTACCACACCCGACGGGCGAAGAAGTTGCTGCTTCGGAACTTCGTAACTTCTGCCAAACAAATGGTGCTGTGTGTTTGTGTGGGTGTCTCGTAGTATTCCAGCTGGACATCGCTGCTGGACAAAACCGCTCGAAGGCACCAGGTTCATGGCATGCCACCGGGCTGGGATGGAATCTGCGACCACGGATGACAGACACCAACCGGTTTGCGTTTTCTTCTTCAGCGTGCGGTCGATCAGAAGGCCCCCACATCTCAGGAATGGGGTGTTCGATCGCGCAAAACTCACCCTGACACGGTCGTTGTGTTTTTTTTTTATCTTTCCTTCCGCTAGAAGCGCCTTCGTAAGAATCGCGCGCCAGTGTCAGCGTTTGCGCTGGACTAGGTGCGAGGTACTTGCAGCAATACCTCCGCACAGCCGGTGAGAGGTTCAGTTGATTGTTGCTGACGACCAGGTATGGTCATCAACCGCCCCGCGCGAGTTCGAGTTGTGGGAGCCGCACACAAACCAGGTCCCACCAGACGTCAGAGGTGCTGATGAAAAGGAGAGTGAACTCCTACACGGAGCCCCACACGCTCGGGAACTGGATGTGAACGTCCATCCGTGAGAGCCGGTCTATCAGGTTCGCCTAAAGAACGACGAAGGTGATGTTTCGTTTACCCTTCGTTTTTTTTTCGCCTCCTGCCAGCGCACGTAGAACACGTTTACGTACGTTGCAATCTGCTATACTATTTTTTTTTGCAGCGCCTGTTCCATTCGCGAAAGGGCGCTGTAATCAAATGGACCGCGCTCTTCTAGACCCGCCGTGGATCGAAGGCTGGACGTGCAGCGTTCTATTCGCGCTGTTCACGCTTGTCAATCACGCGTTAACCCTTGGAGCATCCCCTAGAACGTTCGCCGCTCGCTCGCTGGGAGCGACTTATTCGGACAATAACATCTTTATGTCTGTACTAATATTATTCTCATTTCATATAAATGTACATGTTAATCTCGGGCTCGTGAGCTCGACCGAAAGGTAAATTGGCTCTGATTCTTCCACGCATATTTTTTTTTCCTCCGGCACCTCTGGCGATAATCAAATAACAGTGCTGTATCACACCAAGTGCTCCGTGATTTAATTAAACACACCATCTCCATTCAACCGGCTGGCAGTTGCAGCTGATTTTTATGGTCACTGCAAGTGACATCAGCAGCACTCGGCGTTTCTCATTTCACCTGAACAATTTAAGCGCGTTTTTTTTTTCTTGCCCAGTGTGAGTTCACGCCGGGTTTTGCTCGTGGACGGATATTTTTATTTCGAGAGCGGCTATTCTTTTTTTTTTACCGCACATAAAAACGCCTGTAAATGCTAATGAAGGCAACACTTTTCACCGTGAAAAATGGTTCCTTTTTCGTACGTACTGCTCGAGGGCTTTGTGGTTTTTCCACCTGGATGCAAAGTAACTGACGAGTTTGTCTGCTTCTTCGATTGTTCGACTGCTAGAGAAAAAAAAACTCTTCATAGAAGGTGAAACAATTATAAATTTGCATTTGAGCAACGTTAAACCAGCGACTGTTGCAGTAAGAGAATGAAATGTTCCAGCAGAAAATCGTTTATATGCTACATGAATAGAACAGGTATGGAGCTACTGAAGCAAACTATTCAGCCTCATATTTGAGATATGCTAACATAGGTTTGACTTATAAAAGAAGTCTTTCGATGCCATCACCCTGTCGATGCCACAGCGCTCTTCCGTTTTCTAATCTGCCTCATATCCCATTGCATTTTTAAACACTTTTTCCTCCCACGGTCTCTCGATCGAACGACGAACGCTTCAGGAAAAAGGATTTCGGTAATGTTTTCACTCGTAAGATCCATTCCCCCAAACGCCATTTTGCCCTTGATTGATCGTTATCAAGCGGTCTAGTAGCGCATAGGGAGCATTTAGTGTGAAACCAAATGGCTTCCCCAAACTCCAAGCAGAATATTGTGTTTTGCCTTCTCTCTCGAGATTAATCGCTGATCGGTGTTGTAAGCGATTCCGCTGCATCCGGTGCCAGTGCATTCCTGTGGCTGCAGTAGCTGAAAAATATACTACGGGGTGCGGTTGTTCGGAATGTTTATCTTAGCGCAGCGACTGGGCGATGTTGCTGTAATAGCCGGAGGAGGAAAAACACACATTGATCTCAATTAATTAAGCCTTCCCGTATGCAGCCGAACGGAATGCGGGTCATGTGGCAGCAGCATTAGACGAGAAGCGTGTAATTTTACCGTCCACGTA
>JXXA01005640.1:0-13162 GCA_000956255.1 Anopheles punctulatus | reverse complement strand
GCATCGGCCGGGAATCGAACCCGGGCCGCCCGCGTGGCAGGCGAGCATTCTACCACTGAACCACCGATGCTTGTTACGACGAGGCCAATTAACATGAATGGGGTGTAATCTAGTTAAAGATGCTTAATATTTTGAGATTATTTATAGTAATTAGATTTTTCAGATTTTTTGTTATTAAAGCAAAAATTCTCAGATTAAATTGTAAATATATTTACATGCGTGAATTGAGTGTAAAGTTAGTGCTTGAGTTTAGACTCGCTTTTTTCAGAACACCTATAGTAAAGTAAAGTATTACACTGTTCAATGACATGGTTTAAGGGCCCTGTGACTTGGTGGACTATGTTTTTAAATGCTTATTTGCACGATTTATTGAACACAATTCAGCATGTTGTTGCTGCCAATTGTTGCTTTTAAAAAGTGGCACTTCGCACACGACAACCCGCTGCGCACGTAAATTTCAATTTTTGCAATATTTATGAGTCCGCCGGAAAGATAAACACTAAAACCCGTTTAAAACACATTTGAACTTCTTAAGATGCTTGTCGGATGGAGAAAAGGTAGAGATCGTAGCATTCACCCAAGCACATTGCAACGCCTCAGCCGAAGGGAGCAAAAATAAAACGAAAGCGATTCAGGGTTTCGCGAACCGGCGGCAGAACTAAAGCGCCATAAAACGCCTTCACCAATCCGGCCATGAAATATAGAAACCCATCAAGTGGATTAGCAGTATCGTCCGCGGTCCGGGGTCCCTTTTTCATAAACGAGTGCGTATGAGCAATGTGTGTACGTGTGAGTGTGTGTTTTATATGCCACAAAACATACGGGTTTCGTGGCAAGAGCGGTAGTGGAAGGGCCACCCCAGAAGGTAAGTGTATTTCGTACGGCACTCCATTGTGCGAGTATATCTATAGGGCCTGAGATCAAAACAAATAAACTCACCTTGTGGTCGTCTTGGTGGCTGGTTGGGTGTAGGGTGTTGGTGAGCATGCTGGTTTATGCTGACTTTTAAATTCGATGCCTTTTTCTGGCCATTTTTCGGGCGTTCGGTTTCGCAAGACGCTCGGAGGACTGTGTGGGCTGGAAGAAAACGATAGCGAATGCGAAAGTAAGCGTTTTGAAAAAAAAAACATTAGAGAGCATTTTCGTGACACATTCGTGAGTCGCTTCCATTTGTGATTACCGCTCGGTGGAAGTTTCTATTCACTTTCAAAATTCCATCGGGAGCTGATAGGTTTTGTGTATTTTTAACTTATTGCGTCAGTAGCTCTCAATGCCATGCTCTCGGAACGGTCTGAAAAGTGATGAGCTGTGGCTAAATATTGTTGAGTGTTTTATTTATGTGCTTTTCCGAAGCTGATGAACATTATGCAGCTTTTTGTTTTTGCTAAACATAACATAACATAACATAACTTAAACGGCTGTACGGCTGTTTTTCGGACTGGAAGCTTAATGAAATATTACAACGTTTATCGTAAAGTAATGCAGCGAAATGAAGCGCCATCAAAACGGACTTTCTCCATCATGCGAAAATAATTGAATCGAAATGCGTTTAAACATTCTCGCCAATTTTCAATCGAAAAACTAACGGGCCGGAAGATGTCGTAAGATAAGTCCGAACCTAATGATGGGGAAGAGAAGATATCAAACGATGACGAGTATGGTGTTGGTGTTGCTCAGATACCGTTGCTGCTGTTGACTGTTTGTAGAGCTTTGCCGTATGCATTACTATGACTTGGTATTTAACAGAATGTTTACTACCATTCAGTCCGTTCTACTAGGAGGTCTACATCGTAGATCATGAACGTCGTGCGAAATTGGGTCAGTTGGTTCACATTTCATCCCAGTTCCCAGCAGCTAACCGGTCGTGCAAACAACGTGCCCGCCTGCCTGCCTGGGGCGTCGGTTTCACTCTCCGTTCGGACGCGTGAAAAAAGAAAGTCCAGCCGTTTCGGGCGATTTGTTCTTCGCGCGTCCCTTTCTGCATGAGCAGTTTCCGGGCGCAGGGAGTGCGTTAACATCTTCATATATCGTGGAAGACGCGACAAGAACGTTGACCTGAATGCACTTGTTTCACTCGCGCTTCTAGGCTGTGAAATTAGCACCTTTTTCGGCGCGTAACGGCAACGCTGGGGCAGCGGATGCTACCAACCGGGCGCAACAATGTGTCACCCCAGTCTTGTGCACGTTCTGACGCGGGAAAGATTTACGCTCCGGTAGCAGCAAGCGGAAGCTATTGCGGAGTTCGTTGTTTCCGTCGGTTTTGCCGGTTTTTTTTTTCTGTGAGCAAACGTTTTTCGCTGCTTTCCATACAATGGATTGGCGGTCAGTGATTTTATGTGTCGGTGTGCTGCACACTGCTGTCTGTTATGGATATCAGATCTCAAACGCAACCGAGTTTGGCGAGCAAAAAAACGAGCTGGCTATAGCGCAGGATAGTCATCGCAGTGGCAGATGTGAGTTGGAGGTGGAAATATGTTTGTGTGTGAGCGCACGAGAAAAAAACTAAAATTTGAGGCGCCTATGAGCTGATTTTGGCTTCATGTTTTGGTTTCAGTGTTAACAGAAATTAAATCGGATGGTTTTTATTTAGATTTAGAAAGGTTTTTATTCGATTTCGTAAACTAAAACATGAAAAAATAGTAACAATGTTAAAGTAGAAATGGATTCCGTGCCGGTTGTGCTGTGGAAATTGTGAGCTACGTGCCGGAATGAGTGATGTGTGCAGAAGCTGGTCCCTTATGCCACGATAGAGAGCGCGACGATATATTGGGTCGCGAAAAATTTGCGCTTTTGGTTGGACTCGTTTCGTGTGCTACTTTTGATTTCATCAGCAAAGTGCGAAAATTTTTCTGTTAAGAGATTCGACACGAAGTGGTAGTGTGAATGTGGGGTGCAGGTGTATGAGTACCAAATGGAAAGCTCATGCTCTAGATCATTTCAATCGTTCCGTTTCCGTGATGCTGGCGATGAAGGAAACATTAATGAAACAGGATTTCACAAGCAAACAAAATGTTCCACATGCACGGCTCGGAAACACCTTTTACGTCTATTTTTAGGATTTAAAAGTTTTGAAATACCACGGTTGTCAAGTGACTGTGGGATGTGGGAAAAGGAAGTAAATTATCTTAAAACCGGCATAAATCGTATAATATATAAACAAAAAACAAAAAATAGGCATGATAAATACCTGCAAATTTGGCAAAATTATGCTGCATTACGCGTCATAAATTGTTGTAAAATTCGAAGCAATAAAGCATAAAGCAGACTGCATAGACTAGGTGACCTTTGCTGCCTGTTTTTTAAATGTACCACGTTGTTTAGTGTTTATTTTCTCATGCTAACCAAGCTCACGTGAGTCGGCATGTGCTACCGTAGCAGTTTCCCTTCGAAAGGCGATCCAAACCGCTGGAAATAGTTTATAAATCCATTGTGGAATAGGGTGTTTTTTTTTTGTTGCGCTCACATCCAACTGTACGCGTTTGTGTATGTGTCCGGCATAAAAATGCACCTTGCATTAGATCCGCCAGTCCAGCGGGACTGGAGTTTGTTTTACTGGTGTTCCGATAAGGGTTTGAAATATTTCACGCGGCGGATGGGAATGGATGAAACAAAAACAAAAAAAAACCTTCCGATAGCGCCAAAATGGACGTACATGACGTACGTGTGGCTGTGCTTCGCGATAGGTGAACCTCCTGGGTGAAGTGAAATATCGACTAATTCTTCGGTTTCGGTGGGTTGCGTTTTGTTGTTGTTCGTTTGTTTCTCGATGCAGTTTTCCCCTTCTACACGATCGGCCGTATTGCGAACGTTCCGTGCACGTCACCCTCGGGGCTTTCCGGGACCTGCCTGATTGCGGGCGAATGTAAGGACAACGGTGGCCTGGCGTCCGGTTCGTGTAGCACCCGCACGAACCAGGCCGTGTGCTGTGTGTGTAAGTATGCCAACGTGCCGAGCGGCTAGAATCCTTTCGATTGTGGTTTTATTTCTTTTTTTGACAGATACACAATCTTGCGGAGGCTCCACAAACCTGAACAGCACATACTTTACCAACTCCGGATATCCGGGAGCGTACAACGGTGGCGGAACGTACGTAACATCGCATCGTGTTGTGCCGCTCCGGGTAGATCGTTTGGTTTTATGACATTCTTTTCCACTGCAGCTGCACCTTCACGATCACACCCTCCAGCGGTATCTGCCAGCTGCGAATCGATTTCCGTTCCCTGACGCTCGAGCAACCGACCGGTGATGGTGCGTGCAATACCGATCGGCTGACAATAGTCGGTGCCAGTCCCGCCGTCGTGCCGATCTGCGGTGAAAACACGGGCCAACATCTGTACGTGAACTTTGTCGGCTCCGGGCCTATCTCGCTGCGAATCGCCACCAACGGTGACGTTTCGTTTAACCGGCTGTGGAACATTGAGCTGTCGCAGATCGCGTGTGCCAGTGCCGAGCGTGCACCGGCCGGTTGCTTGCAGTACTACACTGACGCGAGCGGTGAGATCAGCAGTCTCAACTATGGGCTGGGAGAGAATCCGGCCCTGAACACGGTGAGCGCACGGGGCAGTCGGCAGCTGGCAAACACCAACTACGGGATTTGCATCCGACCGGCGGCAGGAAGATGCTCCATCACCTACTCACTGGTAAGCTGACTGGCGATTGCTAACTCCCAGGAAGACGCATCATAAACTAACGCTTGCTTGCAGCCTCCCAACGATCGATACGCGTTCACCGTCTCGGGCGATGCGATCGCCGTCGATCCGACTCTGCTCGGTATGGCGATGCTCAGTATGACGGGCGTAGCCTGTACGACCGATTACGTTATCATACCGAACCCGACCGGTTTGACGTCGGATCGCTTTTGTGGTCTCGGGTTGGCCAGTATCACCAGTAAGTTTGGGGCAACGGAGCAGCGTTTACGGTGACACGCTTAATGCCTAACATGCAGTTTCCTCCACAGCTGGCGCCCGACCGTTCGTGGTGTACACGGTGACGAATGCGAACGAAACTCCGGACGTGGCAAACCGTGGGTTCCGATTGTTGTACACACAAAATGCTTGTGCTGCTGCGTAGGACTGGTGCGTATCCGAATGCCTACCGTTACCGGGTTAAGTACTGTCGATCGGTTTACTGAGGGATGGGAATGGGAAACCGTACTCTTTGAGGACTGCAGGGAGAGATACGGTTTTTAGGTAGATTGTTATAAATAATTTATTAAACATTACACAGCTATGAAAGTATTGCAGCGTGGTTAAGTTTTTTTTTCGGCAAAATTACATAAATTGAACGCAAAGAAGTGATAGTTCACAAAGCAACAAATTTTCAGAATATTTGTAAATGCATTTCGTACATTTTACATCCGATTGAATGATTCAAACAAGTGAGTTTAAATGCAATTTAAATTAAAATACTTCATTTTGTCAACAGACGGAAAAGTAGCCAGTATAGTGTAGGTCTCCAGGATGGCTGAAATTCGGTGTGTAATATAAATTTTCCCAGAACGCACTTTATTGGTGTACAAATTGTGGTGCTTTGTCAACACACTGCCTGCCGAAACTGAACCTGCGAGCAGTGAGCGTTTGTGGACGCATTCGATCGGCCATGGGAACCGAATAATTAGACCTAATTCAATGCCATACACCGCTAAGCGCGTGTCGTTTGAGATGGTGAAAAGCTGTAAATTAATGTTTCATTACTGCTATTATGGCCGGTGCGGGAAGAGCACCGCACGTACATCGATTTTCGAGTGTCGTGGCTGGTTGAACGTGCTAAAATGATGATTTGGAAATTGTGGTATAATTAAACCCTCTCGACGTTGAGCAAATACGTAGCACTTTGGAGCGTTCGCTGCAGTTGGTGGCACCAGTCAAGTGCGATTCGAGCAGTCTCCATTTAGTAACAAAGAGCAGTTATTGCGATTGCTTACATGATATGTCGTAGTTCGAGGCCACATGCATGTTGTCGGACGGCAATACTTTCGTGTATTGCAATATTACATTATTTGTTTTGGCGAATTGTCCCGTGTTCGCTGTCTGCGATGCATGTGAGTCTGTAGTTTTCCGTGAAATTTATGAGTTTATTACAACGGCGCTAGAAAATTATGGAAGCTCATGATATGGTGAGTATTTTATTTTGCACGCATGGTTTTAAAAAGACAGTCGAAATAGTTTCCGCAAAATTCGTTATCTTCGATGCAAAAATTGTATTACCATTAACCAGTCTAGGCGATTTATTGAACTCCCCAAAAATATAAATCTCCAGAAATATCCATTAATATCGTCAACGTTTTATTTGTTTCGTGTTTTATGTTTTATAACATGGGTTTTATTTATCGCTGAATAAATTAAGAGTCAATTTATGAAGTGAAATAAATTTATTTGAATTGCATGCCCTCTCTAGTTATCATATTGATTGGAAAAAGTAAGAGAGGATGATAAAACAAAACAAAAATAGTTTACACTGCTGGATCATACAATAATTTCATTCAAATTGAACACTTTATTTTGCGACAAAATCGCTCCGGCATTTGTTTGCATATCAATTCACTGTGATTTATCGGATCTCTGGTGACCGGGAACGAGTTGTATAATTTACGCGGACGAAGGATAATAGTGCAGCGTGGCACACGGTGCGAGCCTGTCACAGGGATTGTTTATTTTCTGGCGCACATCAAGGGCAAACGGTGCAGGAGATCAACATGGCGCACGGCATTATCACATCGAAAGATGGTTGTCGTTCGTTGATCGATGCTGCTGCTGCTGCTACATGTGCCACACCACCCGGTGGTAGAGATAATCCTGTTGGAGAATGATATTCATGGTTGTCAACCGAAAAGTTCGTTAACAGCGTCTATCAACGGTCGGGGTGCGAGGCGCGTGCGAGACGGAACCAACGTACCATTTATCGATTATGTATGCAAGTTGATTTGTCGATAAATTTCTCGTTCCGTTTTTGCGCACGCCCTCAAATCCGGACAGGCTTCGGCTGAGGCAGTGTTGGGATGCTAGAATGCTTGTCGAGGATAACGAGTTGCGCTTAGCATGCAGCTTTTGCAGCTTTCGGTTCCTCAGGCGGTTCGTTCGTGAAGCAGCAGCTCCTTCTGTTTACTATCATGAACCGGCACGGTAATGAAGGACCCGTCGTGTTGTGCTCCTACGCCGTATTACGTTTGTTGAATTGCGCGACTGTTGATAGCAAAGTTCGTACCAATCGCGACAATGCAGCGGCAAACGCTCGGGACTGGCTTACGTCCTAGCGTAAGCGGGCGGATCAGTAGCCTCGAGTGGTGCGGCAAGCTGATATCGAAAATCGTCTCCGTCCGGTGGCGGTTGTTGTGGTTTTCACTCTGACCACACGTTTGCACAAGTTCGCCACCGTGCTAGTGCTAGGCGACAGTGCCCTCGCCAGCATCCGTGCTCACGAACGCGGTTGATGCAATGGTATTGGATTAACATATGCCACTCGAGACGAGCGGCACGTGTACGATACGATCGTGGTGTTGCCACGTTGGGATAGTTTGTGCACACTAATATCTTTCGCAAACGCAAATCGCAAAGTGCTGATGGTGACGATACCGTGCACGGCTATCGTTTCGCTGCACTGCCGGCTGTGGTGTGATGAGGGACAGAGTGCTTGGTTCAGCTGAGATGCAGCTGAGAGTTTTAAATTATTCAAATCCGAATTAAATATTTTATACCGGTGTCTAAGTAAACTTTGTTGTGTTGTGAGATTTACTTCAGAACAGTATTCGTTGCGTGCATTACATTGTGTGGCCATAACTCGATCATCTATCAGATATGACAGCTATTAAAAATGGATGCGAATCTACAACAAAATGAAACTATCAATCGTTGCATAAAATACGAAAATTATTCCTAACGACGATGTTGCAATGAGAAAACATCATATAAAAGAAACAAATAATAATACAGGTGCGAAGGCCTCAAATAAGGTAGGTTACTGCAATGCTAAGTCCATAAAACGCGTACACTTTAAACGGTGTGGTTTACAAATCCAATTCCTAAAAAGCTTCGTCCGAACATTTTAAGCAGGCTGCTTCCAGCTGGACAGCGAATAAATTTTGCACCCTCACCACCACCGGGTGCTGAAATTGGCCCGAAAATGTAAAATGTCAGCAATCAGAACTTGGTCTATTTGCTCTCGTGCCCGGAATCGGTGAACCGTATCGAAGCTAACGTGTCGTTTATCCGGTTTTACCTTGAGCTGATCGTGCTGGGTCTTTTTTCTTTACTGGAGACTGACTTTTTGAGCAAGAAATTGCACCACCCGATCGACTTCCCGTTGCCGGACAAATGGGGGCTGTGAAAGAAGACTCGTTCACCTGTGTTTGTGGGTGAGGATGTGTGTTTTTTTTGGTGGTCTTCTGAATCAGCACCTGATTTTGCTGCACTGCTTTTGCACTGGGTTTAAGTAAAATGGTTTTTGATTTCATGCTGTCAAGTCCGTTGCAGGGTTGTTGCGTGTATGCTAAACCGACCCTGTCCTTGGGCAGGAACATCTGTATCCTAACTCATAGCTCGTATCCATACCTCGTATCCGACATGAATAAAAACTCATACTCGGTGTAAACGGGTGCCCAGTCTGGTCGTGTCTGCCGAAAGAGCAATTTAATTTGATTTCAAACACAATCGCAGCCGGTTACAGGACGAGTCGTACCCAGAACCCAACGCTGGTGCTGTCGTTCGCCAAATGTTCACACGTGTGTGTTTGGCTTTGGGGAGGATCCCTTGGTTGATGGAGCCCGGCGAAATCGTGGGAATGCTGTTGCTCCCGCTTCAACACCAATCGATCCGGACGTGACGCGAATACCGTAGGAACGTGTCCGGAAATGTTTGTCCGGATGGTGCGTGTTTTCTCGGGGTTTGCCGGTGCCTCGAGAACCAGGCGAACACTGCATCAAGTTCTGGACAAAAGCGATTGAACTGTATTTGTTACAGCCCAGCATAATCAGGGCAGGAACGTTCTTGCGAAGGGCTAAGAAAAATGATAACGAACGCTAAAACCCGTGCTGAAGAACGAACGGTCCGCGGGACGAGCACTCATTTGCGGAAATTGGTCGACGGATGGTTGTGAAGTGTGCAATCCCTGTAAATTGTGCCCGTTCGGCACGGTAAATGAGGCTCGTTTCGAACGTGCTTATCTAATTGGACGTGCATTAAATCGCTGAGTCTATGGCTCTTCTCGCTTCCGTACCGACGTGATTCCTTTCCTGCTCGACGATGGAAGACAACGAAATGCCCGTACACTATCGTGCCGCAAGGACATATTATTGCGGGTGCAAGTGCCATTGTGCCGAACCGTCCAACCCCGAGTAGAGGATGCTTCGGCAAAGGTTCCACCGCTCTCTCGGCCCTCAAGTGTACGGATACAATATCAAAGGCCCTTTTTCCCGGTCACAAAGGCAGTGACGTACTTTATTTTTTTTTTGCTTCGCTTTCTCCTACATACATTCGTTACCATTCCCTGCACGGGTTACGCGCGATACCGTACCGTTGAATACTTTATGAAGTGTCAATCGTAATTATCGAAGCTTTTCTTTGTCTTTGTCGGATGCAAGACGCCTAGTTCCGTGTGCGGGAGTATGCGAAAAGTGTATGTGCCGTGTTACCGACTGGGGCGCCCTGTTTGCCTGGCCCTCATTATCACACTCGCAAGCCGAAACGATTCGACCGTGTATGTTTGCGTGAAGTTATGGCTGCACCAATTTCGTCATTAATTTGACGTAGAATGGACCGGGTGTGGTCCGCTTGTTTAATGCATGAACCGTGTAGTTGCGGTGTTGTAAACAGGAAAGTATATTTTCACAGCAAACTAATGATGTTACGGGTGGACATATTTTGAGATAAGTGATGGAATTGATTAGAAAAGAGATTCCAATCGATAAGCCGTTTAGTGTACATAAGTTTTAAGTTGCTTGTTGTTGTATAGAAATTGTTTCTTTACTAAAATTATTACAAATGTTTAGTTTTTATAAACAATTCAGCTTATTTCTTTCGTAATTAGGCTCAAATAATTTATAGAAAATTAATTGATACATTTGTTTTATTACATTGTGCCTTCCACAAATAATGGTCGTTCCTAAATAATCATTTTTGTATTCGCTAGCTCCTGTTTCTCCCTCAAATAAATTTCAATGAAACATCCAGCTTGCTGTCAAGTATGATTTATATCAGTTCATATCTATACAGTGATATGATCTAACGATGAAGTTGTTGCTCGACAACTCTGCCCGTTTAATCGATATCCCTATGCTAGGCGAATATCAGCAGGAACGCCAGTGAAAACGATCAAACAACCAGTGGCAAAGTTCGACATAAACGCTTAGGCAGATCCTTTAAATAGTGGCATTTTAATACATTATTTCGTAGTGTGTGTGTGTGTGTGTGTGTGTGTTCTTGGTCCGGTTTTAAAACCTCCGGTAGACCCTTGTCATCAAAGAAGCCATTGCGATGCCGAGAGGGTTCCTGTGATCGATGTCCTGAAGGTGGTGCAAAAATAGTTTTTCATTTAATATTTTGATCGTGGATAACAACAAAAACCGACATCAAACTTACGACGCGATAAAAGAGACGGGTCCTAGCGGTGGTAAGTGATCAGGGATGCAAAAGAAAGTGTGAAACGACGCGTGCCGATGTGGTGCGAAAAACCAATCGGGAACGATTATTGAGCCCACTGTGGTATTCCGAGCAAGGTGTCACTTAACGTGGAACCTGCCGTCTGCCAGTGACAGCGTTAATAAAAGTCAATATGTTCCCGGCAGCGGGAGCGCCTCCGCAATCGAAACCGGAAGTCGGAAGTTGTTCCGTACGATGGGCACCCACGCCACGTTTGTCGTCAGAAGTGTTATGTAAAGGCTGTCGGTGCTCGTATCGCTCGGGCAGGGCCATCCGTTGGCACAGGACGTGCATGCGGAAGTTTGATACGGGCGACACAAAAAATAATAACCACCAAGAAGAGAATCGCGTCGAGTCATTAATGATGTATCGTAAAATATCATTATCTAGAAATATTAAGTGATGTCATAATCTAAATTTAATGGAATTCCCTTTTTTCTCTCTCACCACTACTTCTCCTTGCAACATTTTTATCTCACTTGTTCGTCCACTCACCGAAGCAGAAACACTTCTAATCCTACCTCGTCTGCCACCTTGACACTAAACCGTGACTTTGCTGACATCAGCACTGCGGCTACGGGACGTATTTTCTTTTTATCATCCTTAATCGAGTGTCGTTATGGTGACGGGTTTTCCGGTGGGTGCAGAAACAGAGATTTGTGGTTAGACAACGTTGAGAAGTGAGCGACAGCAGGAAAAAGGAAGGTTCCACAAAACACTCGTCCGGGGAGACGTAAATTATTGCTTGAGCGTTTACTTTACGAGCAACCTTCGGAAGATTGCTTTACCGTTGTTTGGTAATCCGTGATTTTGCGAGAACATGGGCTTTTCTTTGAAGAGGATAGGAAATCCGAAAACTGTGGCTTATCTACTAGTGCGTATGAGATCGAGATGAACCAAACTCTGTAAAAGTGTCGAATGATGCATTTTGTGTTCCTTTTCTAATTCAAATACTAAACTAGTATTTAAGTGCTCAAGTATACGTTATTGTTAAGATTACCTTTTCACGAAACCAGAGTGTAAAGTTTAATTTATTTTTGTAAATAATGTAAAAAAATTCATGAATAAAATCCTCGTGCAGTTATCATTAAACATTTTTTATAAAAAAATAAGGTATCAAAGCTAGTATCGCTCACTCTAGGCGTGTCTTAACTACCTAGTAATCCATTCTTCGCCTTAAGCACGTTTGTAAGTTCAAGCAAACATCTTGCGATAAATGTTTGGAGCATACCGACCGACTCGGTTAGGGCAAAAAATAAAACACCTGCTGCCACATAAAAAAGAAGAACACAAATTCATTTCTCCAGCTCCGACACAGGATCTTCTGTTCGCGAGTAATTCTTAGCATGCAAAGACGATAACGCAATCCACTTGCCGGCACTTCCAGCACGTCAGCGCTGTACGCTAATAATTTATTTCACATTTTCCTGTCCCGAAGTCTTTGCCTCCCCTGCTGCAAAGTCGCGGAAGCGCCAGTGAAAAGATTGTTTTTTATTAGAATTTTATCGGATGTGGTCGGGTTTTTTCTCACCAGCACCACGGAAGAAGGAGTGGTATGGCAAAATGATGAGGGAGATTCTGATGAACCGGAAGGGACCGTGGAAAGGAAACGTGTCATAAAAATCGCTCCCAGCCCGGAGTGGGAGGGTTGCGGGTGTGGGACTGCTTCCTTTGTAACTGCTTCTTAATTTCTTCTCGAGTGTGTGCTTTTCAGTGTTTAGCTGAATGGGTGTAAAGGTACGTGATAGGCTTTAGGGGTTCATCGGTTGGCGTTAGAAAGAGAGAGAGAGAGGGAAAGAACGAGACTTGGGGGTTTCGTGATGATGGCTGAAACGTGCTTCTCGTAACGGGGCATGAGTTTTCGACCAAAAAGTGAGCGAATGCGAGCATGTAACGCTCTGCAAGCGCCAAAAGCAGCTTCAGACGCAAACCTTTCCGATTGCAGCAGCTACCCACAGTTAATCTAATGGAATTATTCTCAAATTAATTAGTATTTATAGTGATGGGAGAAAAATTAAAGTCTATTAATATATTATTTACGTTGAATAGGGATACTGTTTCCCCGCACAGACGCGCATGCACACAGAAATACCCGGATGCCGGACCCAACCCGCTGGTGTTAGCCAGCGGTATGACAATGTTTCATTGCCGCTCGTCCTGTTGAGGGTTTTGCACTAGCCATTTGTTTCAATTAGAGCCATGGTTACCGAGTCACCGTACGCCTCGTCGGCAAATCGTGGGTCTGGTTCACTCCGGCACGGAACGAAATCCGGGGCTCGGCCATGCGGATTCGGAGCACACAAAATGGGTGACACAAATGGGCCCCTGCGGAAGGAAAGTCAAGCGGAGCATCGGAAAGCTCTGCCCCCCGGGCCGGTCGTTCGTGCGTTTTCAAAAGCTTCACCGATCCCGAGATGAATTTGTCTGGATGCTCGTTTAGCGCTGGAAAGGGAAGAAAGGGTGCATGTGGTGGAGAATATTTTCTACCGTATGCTTATGATAAAATCGGATCGCGTGCACTTTAAGGTAGT
>JXXA01005639.1:0-10788 GCA_000956255.1 Anopheles punctulatus | reverse complement strand
GCAATTCTCCTACCAGCCAGCTCGTTATTTATACTCCCGTTATGCTTCCTGGCGCAACACTGCCACCCTTCTGCTCGCCGTGCCCGACGCAACAGCAAACCAGACGTGAAAAGATATGCAAAGGAAGAAAAAAAAACACCAGATGAACGAGAACGAGGCTTCAAGAAAACCACCAAATTGCAGCTTTTCCTCACCTTACGCGCACACCCAGCAAAGGCCTTTTGCGCCGGAATCGGGAATGTAAATGGAAAATATATGTTGCCCGATAATGGCGGATCGAACTATTCCGCATTCGAGCAACACCGATCTGTTTTTTTTTCCACCCACCTACCGCTACCGCATTCCACCGCAAGTTCCGGTTGCGCTTCTCACCCAACGACCAACGGAAGCACACAACAGTCGCATTTCTCCACCCACTGCCCCGGTGCCAGAAATGCGTTTCATGAGCATAAGAGCGATCGACTTGTGAAGCCATGAATGGGGCATTTTATGGAAAAGAAATGCGCACCTGGTTGGTTACGAGAGCTTTACGACGAAGAACCCTTCTTTCCACCTGATGGGCGCGTTTCCAATCTGCGCTTTACGGCAGCAAGTAGCTCGAGTCAGTGGTGGAACCACTTCCGAGGGGAGCTGCGAGAATACTGCATACTGCAAAAGAGGCTCAATCACGTGTAGAGTATAAAATATTAGACGTGAGTTCTGTTCGAAAACTTTATCGCACAGCTAAATAAAGTACTTTGACGTAGAGCACTATGGATTCATGTATTTTTAATGCAGCAACTCCACCCTAATCAACAATATTTATAAGTTCAATCAAATGGGGTTGCTTTTAAACGATGTTATTTCAAAACATCTACGACTAGTATGTAGACTTCGAATTTACTGATAAAATTATAAACAAAAACAATAACAAGTAAAAATAAAATACAACTATAAAAACTGTAAACAAATATCGGTTCCGAAATGACAATCCGTTTTTGTTATTATGTAATGACATGTTATTTTTTATGTCAAATATTGATGTCATAAATGAAAACACATCGTAGGGATTAAATTACGATGGATGATGTAAGTAAGCGATATTTTAAATAAAAACTAAACAAAATGTGGGTGAAAAACTGCGCGAATGTATGGTCACAAAATCGCTCTATTAAGAGGTATAAAACAATGTTTAGAAAATCACAGAATTTAAACTTTTTAAATAATTTAGCAAATTAGTTGTCGATAGGTAAATATTATCTGAGAGCTGGTAAATTGTGTTTTAACTAGTGCAAACAACATCTTTGAGCACGAATAAACTAAAAACTGGTTCATCTGCCACTCTGTCCCTCCCATCATCCCATCGGTGTCAGATGTTCCCGATCACGAAACCGGCGTTCTTCGGCAAGTCTAGCGTACATATTGCGAAAATGGTTTAGAATTGCCAGTAGTTTTTTTTTGCGAGCGTGCGAGGGTGCTACCGAGCTCGGATTAAAAGCAGGGCCGTGGATGCTTTTAAGGGAAAGCTTAACGGATGTTTTAAGTGCGCCCAGCACCCCACCGAAAGGTGAGCTGGGAATTGTTACAATTTTGGCGCTACGTTTCGGGGGGATGTCTCGGGGTTCGCGGCAAAACGTTCTACACCGGGCCGCCAACGGGATTCCGAAAAACTAATTTTTTCCGTCGGTTTACTTTCGGACCCGATCGATCGAACGGGTTGGGGAGGGGGTGGTTCGTCGTTAAACGGGATTCGGGCTTCCTGGATGCGAAACTGCGTTCGGTTCGTTTTTATGCGTTCCGGGGTGGCACCACACCGGTGTTGGAGTACTTTTGGTTGGCTTTCATCAGCTGCTGGTATCGATTTTGGACACGATAACGTTTTCGTAGGGTGGAGAGTCTGAGGACGAGTGAGAATTTTCCGCCCATCCCGAGACCACCGCTCGATCGATTGGAAAACGTTTCGGATCGGAGCGAAAAGTAGGGTTATCTAAAATTGGTTTCCCTTTATTTTTTCTTGCCTGATAAGTACGGACTGTTTGATGGCCTTTTCAAGGGTGGTATTTTGGGCACGGGACGGTGGAAGTAATCTGTCATGAAAGGTGTAATCAAATTGAAGTGCTTTTAATTTAATTAATTCTCTAAACTTTCTAAAACTCCAAGCCAATCGGAAGAACATATTATTCTAACCTAACTTTGCCGACAGTTTATACGCTTCACTGCTCATATTGAAGGTGTCATAGAACCAGCCCTAACATATTGACCACGACTGCCATCGTATTGGGAGTCTGCCTGGATGTTTGTCGCCCGTAATTGTTGTTTCCATCATACGGCCAACAACTGTGATTCTCGTATTACGCCAGTTTGTCATGGGATGCCTTAGGCTCATCAGGGCCAACCAAGTTCCTTGGTCAACCGTTCAACACGGCCCGTCGCCTAGCGGTACAGATAACCACACAGAAATTAATTGGCATAATTTACACTTAAATAAACACTACCATCATCCTCTCCCGAGGACATCCGAGCGTACTGCTGCCCGACCACTTCCGCTAGCAGAAACCAGTTGCACGTTCCGTGGACAAAGACGACGACACACACACACACACACACGCATGGTCAGCGCTCGTCTCGATTTGCCGAGGAAAACCAGAATGCACGGAGCAGCAATTAATCACCTGATCGAAGCTTCCATGCCATCATCGCACCGCTGGAGACGCCGAGACGCATCGAAAATCGAGAGCAGACACACACGCACACGTTACCTCCTTTGAGCCCCGGCACGATTTACGTTCTAAAATTTCAATTACTAATCGTGCTACTCCCTGCCGCAAGCATGCGTGAGCTGCGGGCGAATCGGAAAGCGAGCCTCTAGATGAACATAACCTACACGCTCGATTCGAAAATGCCAACCGGTTGGGCGCGCAACAAACGTAAAAAACGGGCCGGCGCATTAAGAAAGCTCCAGCAACACCGACCCAGGCGACTTCTCCAGTCCTCGGCACGGTGCACGGACGACGGCACCACACAAGCTTTATGGCTCATTTAAATTAATTGAAATATTTACATTTTATTGCGCACATGCTTTAATTAATAAACGTCGTTCGGGGTTTACATGCAGGCGAACCGAGCGTGATCCGCCCGTAGTCGTGGGTAATGACTAGTCGTGAACGGTTCCGAGAGTGCTTAACGGGTTAAAACCAACTGCTCTTTAGCAATGTCGCTTTTGGAAGATGACTTTCCGCTGCTAACTGCTCCCAAATGGATCGTGGCGCAAGATTACGCCAAACTTGAGTCTTGCTCTCCGAGACATCGGTGGGCCATGATTAAAATGACAAAAATCTGCTCCGCATGCAAGTGGATTCAACTGGCAAACGATAACAGTGCTGCTACCACCACCATCGTCCTGTGGATCGGAAAAGCGGGAGTCTCGTGCGTTTGGTATGCAAATTCACTCCATTAGGCCAAAAACTTTATCTCCGCCTTGGGGAGGGTGGATGTACGTCCCCCTAACTGCAAGTGACTCTGCAGCTGTGAAAAGCGCACTATCGAACACGATCGCACTTGAGTAAGTTCTCGCCTGAAGGTAGTCCAGCTTTCTCATGGAAAAATCAAACAAAAACTGGACAAACTTTCCCTCCCATCAACCGGGCACCTCCGGGGAAATTATCTGACTTCGTAACTTATTGCTAAACGAACACACACACACACACATATACACACACACACACACACACACACACACACACACACACCAGTCAAGAGTGACCCTCTTCGAAGATGCAATTACCGTCCGTCCGGGTAAAGAGGGAACGGTCGAGCCATTCTTGGCCACACTCGCTCACACCAACACGTGCTACACTCGGCAGGATAACGAGCAATGCCACTGCAATTAAACTTCGGATGACTTTTGGCCGTCCTCGCAACGCTTCCAACTTCGTCCAGGGTTATAAGTCTATTCGATTGGGTTAAACCCTGCTGCCCCGTTGTACCAACATTCCTAAAACGAATAAACAGTGGATAAAAATAGCAAAACTCTCCATATGGTTGCAGCTGTCGCATCCGGGCCGGCTTTAAAACTATGTGCCACTTCCCGTGCCCAGCAGCACCGTCGACTTCCGCTTCGAGCGCTGCCGCCAACCGTTTGGTGGTTGTCTTGGTTTATGAATATTACAAAGCAATTGCCGTTTGCCGTTTTAGATTATTTACAACTCTGCTTCGGGCCCTCGGGCCTTCGGGGGGGAGGCGGGTCTTGATTTCTCCCTTAGACGTTTTGTATTCCGGGCTCGCATTCTCGCTTCGTTCGATTTGCTTCCAAAATGGTTCAGTCTTGCTACGTAACAGCGGAAAGGCCCAACAGCCCACTGCACACGCTCTCGATCCTTCAATGTCCTCTTTCGTCGATACGGCGTAAATATCAAAGCTATTGGATTTCGCAAATGTTTACGATAACGACTATTGCCGCCGCTCACACTGGAAGCTTACATTATTCCGCCCGGCAGAGTGTATCCGTGATTCGTCCATCCTTTGCACGGTTTGGTTGTTTGTTGCTGATATGAATATGTTTTGCTGTGGGAATAAGCATAAGCCGGCCATTCCACCCCCGGAACCGGGGGCAATCAAACTGCGGGACAATATTTCACCACCGATGGTCATTACCACCCACGTGGCCGCCAATGACGCGATCGTTTCGATGATTCGATGGTGCGAAAAATGCAGCCCTTTAGGGGGTCACGGATTTATATGCTTTTTTTAGCACACGAGAGCAAGCGAACAACGTTGATTTAATATTGTTGTTAAACATTTGATTTAACTTTTTTTTTTGTTTTTTCAATCTACACATAAATCACGGCAACCGTCAAAGTTTTACATTAATCGAACGTGCAAAGTACGAGGGCGGAAATTAATACCAGCTCATAAATAATCATCGAAGGTGAAAGCCATAAAATCGATCAATTACTCGATGGCTTTGATTAATTGAAGCTGCGATGGTGGATGAAGCCAATGCCAACGGTATGACGTCCCCGATTTGTGTATTTTTGTTTTCTTTTTTACTATTCACACAACAATTATGTTGCCACGCGTCTCTACTAGCGTACTGGTGGGATTGTTTTTGTTACATCATAAATTGAAATGTGTTGCAGAACACATCCGGCAAAAGCGCGTACGGATCGTTAAGCAATTGTGATGTGATCGAAAAACGTGACTGGCCTTTGATAGTGTGCGGTTTTGGGATTTATACATGGAAAACAAAGGTTTCATATCGCAACGCCACCGTAGTTAGTGAACAGAAGTGAAAGGAAATAAATGAAATTTAAATTTGAATCACATTATGCCAACACATCCATCGAAAGATTAATGCATGATCATGATGATGCATGTAAAATAAATTATTGGATTTATAGTAATTAATATTTAATGAATGAGCTTTGGTCCTGACCGGGTTTAAACTAAAACAAAATGTGCAACATTGATGATAGTACTATGCAGATGGACACAAAAAATCATAGCAGTAATGAACAGAAAAAATTTTCGCTACCCACGATAATTCAAAACATAAAAGAATAAACTAAAACACGTAGCATTAACATTACATTTGATCATGAACCAAAGCGTGACTAGGTAAAAATATAAAAAGCAAAACATTATTCATCCATCCAAATCATACTTTCCCTGGAAGCAAACACAAATATTTCGATTGAAAAACAAGTCTACTTGAAAAGCAATCAAATACTCCGGGGCAATTTTTCACCACTCTGAGGTGCATTGAAAAGTGAAAATTGAACTCCTTCCCTCGTGATTTCATTCGTGCCACTTCGAGGGAGTGGCAATGAAAAACTGAACCAAACGTTTTCTGTCCTCACGCGGCTATCAAAATTGCGTACAGTAAAAGTAAAGAAAAAAATAATCTAAACCATGCCACGGATCGCCTCGCTTTCTCCTCTGGCTCCGGGAAAGGGGACTAGATTTCATGCAAATCAGCTACTCCTTATCAAACGTCATTACAGCACTGCCAGCTCCGGGTACCAATTATTTATTACGCTCCGGTTTCGCGTACTTTCTTCGCTTGCACGCATTTCACAGCAGGCTGGACGGGGACCTCTTCACTAAATAAAGGCGAGCGAAAATCGAATCGGTGCTGAAGTAGAAAAGCCATCTATTCCTTTTTCTTTCCACCTTTCATCGCCAACAGGCTGGTGTTGGCGCGATTTCCATCTGTTGCAAACGTGCTGCAGCAGTATCGCGTGACAGAGAACGCGCGGAAAAGGTGTGTTGAAATGTGTGTAGCGCCTCCAGCAAATGAACAGTTAGCAACAAATCGGCAAGCGGGCGCGAATTAGCAAAACCGCGACTCGAAGGCGATGTTTGCGAAGGGCGGAGAACAGGGGAGTCCCTAGGTCAAACACGTCCGGCACAAGTGACGATAATCTGCCCGGTTTAGCGATTCGCGTGCCTGGCGTACACACCTGCTTCTCAGGTGGAGTGTGTCGAACAGGAACGCCAGGAAACGACCAGGTCGGGACATATGTTGGTACCCGTAGCCTTTAAACCAATTACTGTCGAGAAGCGTCTTTCGGCGTCCGGGTACGGATGATGTCCACAGGTCAACCACAAAGCTCCACCGGAGGGCTATGTTCTACGAGCGAATGTGTGTGTGTGTGATTAAACGATGTGTGCAAATGCAACCGATGACACCCGGGGATGGCCACAATTCACCCACAGCTTGGTACGCTTGCTCCAATTTCCAAGCACAACACGCTGCGTCGGGACTTTGAAGTCCGATACCTTCCCGATGTCCGCTGTGAAGTCCGTCTGCTCCGTGTCGGCACAACCTCGGCAAAGCGAAATAACAAATCGTTCTGCCTCCGTGTCGCTCGAGGTTCACAGCCGTAGAACCCGACCCGGAGACGGTATGGTGCAACAGGTTCCCGGCCGGCCCATGCTCTCACCCTGGATGCGAACACAAAACCCGTACGGATCGATAATTTATCGAAGCTCACGTGAGGAAATGCCGTCAAGTACGCTCCGGTCCGGGGTTAAGACGCAAGGGTTTTCGCACTCATCCGTGTCTATCCGTGTGTTCCGCTTCCATGGGCATCGGCCGTGGAAAGAACCCGGGGCCTGTCCGCCGGCTACCGAAGAACGCGGGTCTAGATTTAATTAAGTGGAAAAATGACAAGACCGCAGTCGAAGCTCGGTGATGGATGGTTTCTTGGGCGGGTTTTTAATAGTCTGCCAATCAGGTATCTGTCTTCCAAGATGGGCCACGCCGTTACCGTACCGGAATGCGCACAGATGTTCCGACAAGGGTTGGGCAAACTCCTTCGGCATGTTCTGCTCCGAAATCACACGACACCATGTTCAGTTACCGGAGCACGGGATAGCAAGTTACGAAAGCACTGAGCACTGACATGCAGTCCAATCACGACACTTCGTCTGACAGCGAGTTCTACTCACTGCCACTACCAATAGTGCCGGGAACGCTATTCCACAAACCAATAAAGTTCGGCCCTTTGCTATCGCTTTGATTTATCGCTTCCGTGCTCGATCGGGTCGCTGTTGGGAGCTGCTGGAAATTATAATTTTCTGCGCCACCGTTAAAACGTTGTAAGTAATGCCGCACCATTTATCTCGCGAATCGCCGCTTCTGTTCGAGAGCGAAACATTAAGATTGAGTAATTCAGTCTAGTACACGCGTGCCAGGTGGCAAATTGTATTTATCACGTACACCTTTAGTCATTCATACTGCTGTAACGTACATCCCGGAGCGGTGTTGCACTTGTTGTGCAGCAAGAACCAAAATAAATGGCTCTTGGATAAAAAAATAAGCGCGAAAAAGGATAACATAACCAGCTGCCACAGCTGCATACGGTCTGTATACACACACCGGCGACAATTGTAAGTCGATTCCGTGCCTACCCCGATAGGGAAAAAGGAGAGTCAACGCAACACAACACAACACGAGCAGATTTTTCCGATTCGGGTTCGAAAATTGTGTTTTATGTTTGCCATACGCTGCTTATCGGTCGTTCGGGATCGAGATTTTATTTTCCCGTCTGCACGTTTTTCCACACACACACACACGCGGGTGCGCGTTCAACAAGGTACCACTTGATGTTTAAACATACCGAACCCTTTTTCCACCCCGCCCCCGAACACAATCATCATCGTTGGCTCGGAAGGGAGGATGGAGAAAATCGAATCAGTAGTAACGGCGGCAACGGATTCGACAATAATCTTGTAAATGCTCCGGTGCCGCACAACGTGGAGCATTCGCTAATGGATTCTCGATAAGATTATCCCAACCCGAATCGTACCGAAACCTGGCGAACGATCGATCGATCGTTAGTGGTTTGAAATTTAAACGTCACACATCCATATTAATGACCGTCGCTGGATCATCCACGAGCGACCTACCAGCCGGGTTTTCGCGATTCAATTTGCGCGAGCGAAAACGGCACGAAACAGAAACGTGACACGACATTCGGTGCCCCAGAGAGTGCGAACGAAGCCGGGTCGGGAAAGGGTGGAAGAAAAATATTAAAATCTAATTCCTCCATCAGCATCGGCGCAGAAACGCGCCCGGGTCGATGAAATTATCCGGCCAATTGTCACATTTACTTTAGATTTAATTTGCGAAGTTAATCTACGGCGTTTTCCGACATTCAAAGAAAGTTTCCCGGAAGGTTGCCGCCGATTGTCGGGTTCACGAGTTTTTAAAGGGAGGGAATTATTGCGAAGTAGCGCAATTGGGTCAAGCTATATTTTGAGAAGGGTTCTAAAATTAGGAAACATGGAAAAGAAAATTGATTGCGAACAAATTAGGAGCCCTTTCAGAGCAGCTTTTCTAAGTTACACGAATGGTAATCTTGAAAAAATGCCTAGAAATTGACATAATTCAAAACATATTAAACCCTAACTGCAAGCCTGTGTGAGTTCGGTGAGTAGCAAAAAAATCGTACTTGGCTCCAAAGCAAAAAATATTTTAAAATGTCTCATGATGTTTTTTTTTAATAACCAAAGTTGCTAGCTTTTCGAACCTGAATTACATCCTAGTCATAGCAATGCAAACAGTAGCTAGATGTAGCAAAGCTGATAAAAAGCAACTTAGCTAAATGTTAAAGATGTCCGTCGCTATATGAGCATCTCTCCGATGCGTCTGCACCTTTTGCGTGTAAATTAATCCCGACGATAAAATTGCCCATAAATACTGATATTACTCAATCTCACCATAAGCTCACTCAAAGCATTATTATAAATCTTACCTCACCTACACCCTTGTGAAGACGGGCGCATCGCACACAGTCAACCAGCGCATGCTGGAGAAAATAACGATCCACCACTGCTGTCTATTTGAACGCTCACGCTTCACCCCACTGCAGGATAACTAACACGTTACAAAGTTAATAGCGGTTTTATTGATTCAGACAGGGTGGTGCAACCCATTCCATTCCGCCCACCGGGTTCCTACCCACAGGACCCTCGCGTTACTGTGGAAAAACACACCAAACGTCCGCAGTTCAGTTCAAACATGACCGCAGCAAAGTTGAGCGATGCAAATATGCACACACACACATAAAGGGGGAACGGATGGAGTTGGTGTTGGAGAATATGAGACGCTCGTAAAAAGTGCAGGTTTATCGCATGCAGACAAACACGCGACGGTGCAGCTGGAGGAGGGCGTTCAATTAAACGGCCACATAGCTTTCCGTGACGAGTTTCAATAAAGCTCCGGCGTGGTTGTGTACAGAGAGGGCGCACCCTCCCCACTGATGGTCAGTAACAGTATGATCAACATTTTTGTTCATTCTTCCCAAGCCGTCCCGTGTCCATCCTCGACGAACAGTTTTGCTCCCGATGCTTCCAGGAGTCCTTCAAGGACCTGCCTCATCCACTCACCTTCAACTTTCCCGAGCGCCAGCACGAATATGGTCTGCACCGCGGGTATCGCCCACGCCACCAGATGGAACAGGTGCGAACGGCTCTCGATGGCTTCGTGGCCCCACTTGAGACCGGCGGCCAGGAACCAGGCCAACGCCAGGCAGGCCCACCAGGCGAACGCCGCCATGCAGCAGAAGTACAGCGCCATGAACAGCACCGTGCACGACGTTGATTGACGATGGCCCTGTGGGAAAGAAAGCAAAGTGTTAGTGTGGTGTTTGCGTCCGATTTTTTTTTTTGTTTTTTTGTTCGTACAACCGCGATTGCGATCGAATGTTTGAACGCGAAATTACAATGCCCGCGACCGGCCCATGCCCATGCTCTGAACCCGTTAGATCGCACAACGGTAGCCACCGCGCGGCAACTGACCGGTAGCCACACCGAGCACAAGTGCACTCTCATGCATCCACCTCACGCTTGCTGGTCCTCTACTGTTGTTGTTGATCTGGCTGATTATTATCTCGCAAGGCTTCGGTGCGGTGGGCGCGCGGCGCTCGCGGTTACTCGATTTAAACGCGAGCTAATAATACAGAACGCGGAATGAAACATACAGCATCTGATCTGTGCGGGCTTGAGCATAAATTTTATCTAAAATGTATTGCATCACCCTGCGGGGCCGTTCAAATGCGGTGAGGAAAGAAAAAGAGAAAGAAAAATGGTGTGCATTCCAACGAAACCGGGATCTCTGGTGGAATCTCGTAAGTATAAAAATAAAAAATGCCGATCATTTTTTTATGCTGCAGAAAAAGCGATTTAAGATTTAAAAAAAAAACGTTGCAGACTAACTGGCAGAGATAGGGGAGAAGAACCGAAGAAAATTCAACAATAAAAAAAACAAACACAAGTGTAGCATTCCGTTTCTTTGTTACAGTA
>JXXA01005637.1:0-11551 GCA_000956255.1 Anopheles punctulatus | reverse complement strand
ATTAAAGGAACTTCAACATACTTCTTCCCCAACCCAATGCATGGACATTGCAAATCGGTACTAGAGTCGATCCTAACCATACTTTGGAGAGAAGATGGAGCGGAACAGAAAAGAGCCAACTAATACACCTGTCAAATTCGACGGCTCATGATCATGGGGCTTAGCGCGACTTGTTTCTGATTATGTTCTAAGGGCCTTTCCCGGCAGGTGAAGTTTGTTGTAAAAGTCAATTATTTTTCCAACACAGATTTATTCTCCGCACCCATTGCATGCCCTACGCCACAGTCGCAAGCGAAGTGTGTACGGTTTGTAACAGACCTAATGCTAGATCGCTTCGTGAGGATCTTCCTATCACCGTGGCTGGGTGGGGTGTGGATACGGTTTTGCCGTCGGCCAGGCGGCTCGGACTGCTGTAAGAGTGGGTTGAAGTCGGGCCTGGGTTAAAACTTTGCCAAACAAACTTGATCCCCGGGAGAGACCGAGAGTAGGTGTGCTAACTGACTTCGAGTTCGTTTTTCCTCCTTCTAGCGCTAGCTCCGCCGGGACCCCGGCGTTGGTGTTGTCCTCGCGAGTGTACCGAGCGCCCGAGGTTGAAACTCTTACCAGTGACGGTGGCTAGGGACCAGCACGGGACAACAAAACAGGTGTAGTCGGCGGAACGTTCTTCAATTCCCGGCCGATGTGCGCCCGCGATCTGTGGCCGCAAATGGAAGCGGCATGAAATTTAAATTCAAAACAAATAATGCATTATGCTCCCTATCTCTCGACACCCCCACCGGGTGCGCTTGCTCGGCGGTGAAGTCGACGGGATTGTGTTCTGCGAATGTCGTAGACTCTTCCTGATGGGTTGGGGGTTTCGGGAGCGTTCCCGGAGAGGCTCATGTACGCGGGCTCGGTGCGCTGTTTGCGCGACACGCACCGGTTTCTGATTGAAATTTTCGCAGAAATTTGTACTGGCTGCCAATGTACTGTCTCCGTTTGCAACTTGTCAAAGCGTCGATGTAAAAAGTGAGATGGAACTGTGGGGTTTCGAGTTTTTCAATCAGCGTCGTGAATGTTTTTTTTTTGTGTTGCAAGGTGGGATATGTCGGATAGCTCGAAGGTTCTCAAACCAGGGCAGGAGCTCGAGAAGTTTTTTACTATCTCGAGAATTATTATTTTTACCAGCATATTTTCAGTCAGGTGCTGCTAAATGAAACTGTTTTATGTCAAACAATGCAGTCAAAAGCGAGATTCCCAGCGCTATGAATTTCTGTAGGAATAATAAGCAATGGTGATGAATTATCCAATTACCCTACAGCCCGTCCAGCTGCGAAGGGCTGCTTGTCCAATTCGTATGGTAAAACACATTTTGGAACACATTTTTGTCCTGTTCCTCATTCCCCACATCCCACATTGGAAGGGGGGCCGAGCATCGCATGTCCGAAGGTATAAAGCCAGTCGATAATAATTAACTGTAAAGAAATATGTTTGCGAACCTAGGTCAAACCGGCTGTTTTATAGATGTACCGACACCAGCGCCGCAATCTCGATACGGTTGGGGTGATTTATAAAATGAGTTCCGGTCTTTAGTCGCAGCCGAAATTGAATTCCTTCACCTGAATCGGCTGAATCGAATTGAAGGGTGAACGAATGTGATCGCCTGCCGGCGAAAGGGTTGTGCCCCAGTGGGCAGTCACCGTGGGCCAGCGAAATTTGGAAGCATTCAATAAAATGGCCCTATTTCTAGCCACGCGTTCCGCGCGAGCTTGAATTAATCAGCTTTGCAAATTAATTGTGAACGGAAAGCCACTAAGAAATCGTACTTTACGGCGAGTTCCGCTCAGCGCAATAATTTTACCTTCATTTATGATTGGTGAGGCGCGCTGAAGGAGAAGAAAAAATAGTCCACTGGTGTGTGGGCTGGAATGGAGCTATATTAAAATATTATTTATCACTCAGAGGGAAAGTTCTTTGGTCCGTGATTGCGCTGCCGTTGTTGGTGGTGTTGTAAGGCCAACAGCCAACAGTGTTTTGAGAATGTTCGATGAATATTTATCGCTCACTCTCTGCTCCCTGGGCCCCCGCGTGCTTGGCTGACGGGGCCAGGACATATTTCGGGCCTGTACGGCTTCGAGCCGCGTGATAAGCGCGCATAAGAAGCATCTGTGTTAAAACGGGAGGTGTACACCCGACACCCGACCGTCCTCTGAAACCCGGGTTCCGGGTAACCAATATTTGATTTGTGCCGCTAATACAAACATTTGTAGTGTACGGAACGAGGCGATTTGCGAATAGTTTGCTGTACAAATGGCGATCGCCATGCTACCGTGACTAAACGAATGTACCCATCGTGTACATCGATTTATTTGTATGGATCCATTTTCTTACACATCATTCACCTGGCTGGCCGGATCGTGTTTTGTTGTTGCTGTTGTGTAATGGAGAAATGTTACGCCGGCACAGATTTCCCGGCCGGTGATGGGCTTAATAGCAGCAAGGAAGGCAAAAAAATAAAAAAATAAAAACATGCCACAAAACATCGCCCGAAACGAGTGCACCTGTCCGCTAGATAAATGTAGGAAAGGATTTCTTGCGTTTTGCGTAAAATCGCCATTTGTCGAGGCGTCTGGAACGTTACAAATAAATGCGTTCTTGGTCTGCCCCATCCCGCCTTCGCCGGTGCGAGCACCTTCTTTTCCGTTTTGTTCTGTTTAGAACGAAAGCCGCCGAGGCAACTTTCACTTTCCGCACCCCCGAATGATGTGGTGCAGCGGGCGGCTCCTGGAGGGCGGCTGAGGACGCGCGCATGAAGCCAACCGAATCGTATACATTTCAGATAGAACTGTTTCATATTTTAGTATCATTTGCTGCACGTCTCGTTCACGCCGCACAGGGCACCAAAATCCGCCGGAAACTACGGCTTGGGTGGAAAACTAAAAAAAATGAAGAGGATATAACGTTGGGTGCCCCCTTCGGTGGAAGGAGCCCAGGATTGCTCGATTTTAGTTTTATGTTGCACAGACGTAGATTCCCTCGGCTTTCGTTCCTCTACTGATCTGTTTTTCCTTGCTTTCTTTCACCCTGAAGTTTTTGTTTGACGTTGTGCTATACTCCATCGTCGATTCCGTCGGAACTGGGACGATGGTAGACCAAGGCGAGGGGCGTACAAAGACGTGGGAGTGTGTGGGGATGTGGGTGATGGTAAAGAAAGCGGGAAGAAAATAGTTCACCTAGGAATGTAAGGTCCCTCGGCGCGCCGTAGCCAAACCAAAAAGTCATAGAATAATAAATTAGCGAAACTGATGATGCACGACGACTGCGATGGATGGATGGATGGATGTGGGTACTTTTTCGTTTGCTGCGCTTGCCCTTCGGCAGTGTTTGTGTAAAGGGAAGAACATGTGTGTGTGTGCGTGTGTGTGTATGTGTGTGTGTGCCTCTCCCACCCTCGTATAACCTTTCCTGACCGAATGCGATTCGAGTAGCTGGAAGTTCGCGAATTTTTACGACCGCCCCGAGGCAGTTCGTTGGTTTCGTTTCTCCGGGACTCTGGGTTTCCCAGCCGTGCAAGGTGCACCGGTCGGCAACGGAGTGAAATCGATTACGTGTTCGCTTTATGTCCCCGGCTGTCGCCATGAAGTAGCGGCGCCTCCATCTTGAACGCAGCGCACTTTCTTCCTGCGGTGGTTGAGGTGTGCCGTGATTGGACCGGTAGTGTCGTTCTCCGGTTGATTGTGAACAGTGCGATTCAGGCGGGGGATGAACAGCTTTGATGAGCCATAAAACGACGGTATTAACGACCTGCAGCGAGTGCAAAAGTGTGTGCATTCGTACACTCGGGATTAGAAATGAAACGAGGTTTTAGCATAAAGCTTTTGGATTGGAACTAAGCGGAATCCGATTGAAATCCGATTTTAATCTGTGTGACATGTTTTAATCTTTTTTTTTCATTTCCTCTTGCTGATAAGGGAGTAAAGGGTCTTACTATCGCGTTACTCATGTTTAGATGAAGCTGTGTCCGGTACGGTTTAAATTTGTACACTATTCAACGCTAATTTGTGTAATGTTTGTCCTGGAAAAAACAACGTCAACATTAGTGTAATCAACTCCGACAGCTTTTGATTGCATTTATTCTTGCTAAGCTTGAATAGTCTCCTTGTTTCGAGCCATATAAGCTACAAAACAAGCTTCTTATAATCACAAAAGTGGAGCGTCTCAAGCGTTTCTTGAACAATCTTTAGAGTTTTTTTTGTTATCCAAAAATTCTTCAACGTAAATAAGACGTTATAATTACGTTTATGAGTTTTGAGAGGATTATGATTATTCAATTTTTAAGGGAAGATCTAACTAGTTGAAACAAAAATTGGTTTATCTATAAAAAACTTACCACAAAAGATACGATTTAATTCTTTCAAACACGCATATTGCAAAGAGTTTCGTGAAAGTAACTGAAATTCTTTTTTCGCCTACCTTATTCGACGCACAAGTACAGGATACAAAAGAATCCAAATCCAGTATGATGGTGCCCACACAACGGCTAACCGAACCGTTTCAGTAACGTTTTCGTTGAAAGGCCGACTGCGAGTCCTTTGGGAATCATTAAAACATCAAACCCCGCGTCCAGGCTTTTTCTTCACCCTAATGCACACACCCAGTCATACACTCATTCTAGCTCCCAAGTTCGTCCTATGCGACTTCAACTTTCTTAATCGAACTGCTTCCCCCGCTGGGTTGCTGGTTTTCCTGTTCGACCAGCGGTGTGTGTGGCTAGTTTTCCACCTCCACCTCCACCGTTTTCATGGGCAACTGGCCACTCGAGCATCCCGCTCGTTCGCTACCGAACAGCAATGGGTTCAGCCAATTTACCAACCCCCCGAATGGGCCGACGCATTCGTTTCTTTTTGTTCGCCGGAAACGCTTTCGACAGTTCACTTCATCCGACGGAAATGGATTCCGAAGAGAGTGAGAAAGAGTGTGCGAGTGGGTTCGAGATGACGCTGTGATGTCCACGTGGCGTGGAAACGGACGGTGCGGTGGGACGTGGGTAAAATGGACACGGGAGTAAACTTAAACACACTACCCACTCCCGATAAGAACGCTTGAAGTGGGGCTCCATTTAGCTTGCCGTTCGTTTATGGCTAGCTCAGGGTACCCGGCCCTGCTGAGCTGCTGTTACATGCTCTGGCCGGCCGTGCAATGTTGAGTAAATGGGAGCAATTTCACACGGGTACTGCTACTGCAGTGGTGCTTTGGCTGCAGGTTTCCACGTCCAGTGCATTGGGGGTTTTTTTTTTTTTATAACGCTCAACGAATTGGCTCCTGCGCTTTCCGGATTGTTGTGTACTGGATAATCTACAATTTGGTCAATTTTTTGAATCGATTTTGAGTATAATAACAGATTCATTGTTTGGCAACATAAAATACCTCGATTTGGTTGCAAAATTGTCCTGAGCAAAGGGTAGGGAGCATTCGTAAAAGTTTTGCTGGATTGTAAATGCTATGGTCTAACGGAGAGCTACAGACTTAAAGTTCCTCTCGAAGCTCCAATTCTTCCACCAAGAATTACACATATCATGAAGATTCAGCCAGTCATGTGAGCGCGCGTGTGTGTGGCACCCGTGTGACTGGTGTGAAACGAAATTCTTGAACTTGTAAAGACACCAGGAAAAAGGACGAAGTCAAACTAGGTTAAGCCTGACGCATGGGAGTAGAAGTAAAACTTCCCGGTTCTTCCCCCGGCAGAAGACGGTGCGATGTGCCTCTCCGAGAAACCCCTTCCTCCAGCCTCACTCCTCATCCTCGAGAAAGAAGCAAAGAATGAGGAAGTTTTCTGCCCGCCCTGCTGTCTTCGTCGGAAACGGAAGGGCAAGGAAATCGTAAGAACCGAAAACAGAGCGAGAGGAATGAAATAAAGCAACCGGTCCCGTCGTTCGTCCCCAACGAAAAAGCGACCCAAACGACCGACAGAGTATTGGTGGTAGTGTGTGCCCATGTGCGGCCTTCGAGTGTGTGCTGGAAGGCAAATGAAAAAACAATTTTCTTCCATTAGAGAAAATAGATGAAATTTGCACACATTAAATGAAACACGGGTGCCCCACAACGGGTAAGGGAGAGGGGGGCGAGGGAGGGTTGGGAGGTGTGGCGGAGAAAAAGCGCACGTAAGCGACGGCTACCAAGAACGGGTCCTGGGGAGCCAGAGCCGCCCGAGCATTTTCTTGCGGCATTTCACCCGTAGTTTGCCTGGTGGCGATCTCCTCCACCCCGCCCCGCAACCCCATTGAAAATGCCTTCCGGCAGTGTCTCTGGCTGTGCTGGTGTGGTAGCGAAGAAAAGAAAAAAAACTTTGACTTATTAGTTTTGGTCCTTGCTCGGAATTGCTTCCGGCAGTAGTGTAGTACGACTAGTGTTGTTCGTGTGTTCGTTCGTTCGTTCGTTCGTTCGTTTAGAACCATGGCGCGGAAAACTGTGGTGGTAGCGAGGGAGGTCTGAAGTGAAAGCGAGACCGATAAAACTTTACGCTTTCGGTGCGGAAAAGAACTATTATCGGATCGGGTGCGCCATCGAGTCCGAATTGTTGGACATTTCAGCCGGTTGGAGTGCGCCAAGAATGCCGCAAGATGTGTTTGGGTGAGGGATGTGGGCGGATCAGTACGTTCGTCCTTAAAGCTCTTGCATATGATCTATTATTGGTGAGCAAGGGTCTTTTTTCCATATTGCGTTTCTAAACGGAAATTGATGTATGTGATGTTAAATGCGCGAAACGGATGGGTGCCAATAAGATCAGCTCCATCGATCAGCTTTAGATAATTTTTTATTGCATTGTGTGTTGATTGTCATTTTTGAAATTTTCTACGTTTTCAACATTTTTTATGTGAAAAGTTGTTCGATGTTTTAGCTCACAAAACAATTTCTAAAAATCTATGAATATTCCTAATTTTATCTCATTTATCGCGACAATCTCGCGCGAGAACTACTGGAAAAGTGCTCGACAACTGCTTGACCGTTGAAGTGGAGGCTAGATGATCCATGTTCGAAAATGTATCATCGGGTTTTTTCAAACATGTTCGTGTAGTCTTCGGGTTTCCGCTTTATGTTTTTCTCTCTCTCATTTTTAATGATATCTCTTTCGCGCATGCTAGCTATGGAAGAGGTGAATTTAGAAATCGTCCAAAATTCGCCGAGATGTGGCTCGCTACTGATAGTAAGTGTAGTTTTTTTTGTTAATTACACTAAAATACAACCATTAAACCATATAACGCGTTTATGAACAGTCAATCGAGAGCGTCTTACCTGATCTGAGTGATTCTTGAAAGAGCTGATTAGTTACCTCAGAGTACCAGCTATGTCATTGAGCGCGTTTTAGCTTATGTATGTGACCGATGGAATCACATAGTTGTACTGATTTACAGCTAGTACAATACGGTTTGATAAAAGAATAGGTAGTCAGACCTTGTTTTATTTTTTTAGGTATGGGCATGGAGTTGAAGGAAGAAAGTTTTACACAAGGATATTTGAAAGCGTTTACAAACCGCCGTGTCCTGGTTATCTAAATCCTCCGCGGGTTTCTAGCGATAAGAGCCAAATGTTGCTCGAACGGTCCTCGTGCTCAAATGCTCAAATTTGTCCAATAAATGGCGATTAATCCACTGTGTGGACGTTAAAGTCTCTCTCACAGTGTCGACTTTTCTCTTTGGGCATCTCTTTCGCACACATTGGCTCCAGCGAATTCCTTCCTATTGCATCTCGCTCTCTCGCTCCATCGCGCTCATTTCTGTGTGCTCTTCAAACTGCTCGAATGGTTTGGCTGGAATTTACAACAGATTCGACACCATCGCGTTTTCCAGTCTTTTTTTTAGTTTAGGAAAAAAAATTGAAGCGAGCGGTCGTGGGTCGTGTGTGCTGCTGCTGGCGTTTACAATTTTCCAAGTTCGTGTTTTGCGGCAGCGAAACGGTCACCCTTTTTCCGGGACCTGATTCGGTATTTAGAAATATTCGATGTCGCGTCGTGAAAAACGATCCTGGCGCATAATTTAAAACGGTGTGTGTGTGTTGTTTATAATTTTCCAAACCGTGTGATTTTTCGACTGGAAAGGAAAAATAGTTAGAATCGATTAGCTTAGCCGGCTTGTGTTTTTCCTTTCCATTCTCGTGCTTCGTATTGCGGCTGTAGCAGCAGTCCATAGAAAACATATCTGAATTTTTCTGCTTCCGGGTATTAATCCAAACGTGAATCAAACGATTAGTGTGCAGCGGTTGTAGTCCATTCCGCCAACTCAGTGATATCTATTCGTCTTGACAATTGTTTCCCCCGGTGTGAAAATGTCTCCACCTAGGTGTGGAACGAAAATCGTATCGGGAAAATTTGCAATCGCAGTGTAATTGATTCGCTTGGTTGCAGTAAGAAAAGGTTGCTATCGACAATTCGCGCTAGAGTAGAGCAGTGTTCGCTCCTCAATTTCTTGCGGACGGGTGGAAAACTGCAATTTTACCTGTGTTGGGCAGCTATTTTGGATTCACGATGGCGCACCCGTGAATGAAGCAACTTTTGAAACGTTTGAAAACGATAAAAATGCCTCGGAATATCGGCGGTTATCGAGTGGTTGAAAGAAAAGCCGCACCATGCAATACTCATCCGAAAGATCCTGCTTGCCAGTGCTGGCAAAGTGTTTGTGTTTAGTGTTCCGTCAAAAGTTCCAACGGTGCCTGTGAAAGTGCGCGAAATAAGGCTGTAGTACGAATAATCCGAAACGCCCCGACGTCGCAACACCTGAAACTCAATTGCTCACGGCGGAGTAGTCCGGGAGGACGACCGGAAAAATTTCTGCTCATCATCACCATTTCTCCTGCTCGTCGGTATCGGTGTGACTGTACATGTATATATACATATACGTATATGAAAAGTAAACCTGTGAGTGACGGAAAAAAAAACACAGAAAAACGGCGGACCCCCCAAAAACGACGACTTTTCTGTGACGGTGTCCTGCACAATACTTTCCTTTCCAACCGTGTTGAGCCGAACGAGCGAATTTCTGTGTCTATGTGTGTTGGTGTTCCGTTCCGAATTGGGGATGAAAAAAAAACAGCGGAAGGAAAACGGAGCCGCGCGACGTGCGAGTGTTTGTGTTTTTGGATTTTTGGCTTTGGTCCTGTTTTTTCTTTTGTATTTGAAAACTCTACCTACTGATAGAGAGCCCCTTCGGCAGTAGCCCCTGTCGGTGTTTGTATGTCCTGTTTGGCGCTTGTGGCGGTTTCAGCTGTCGTTATGCTGGTGTAGGTGTTAGAAAATTGGTGGAAAATCGGTGCGCCAGGGTTCGGTCGCTCCTTCCGGTTCTATCTGTTGGCTTTTTGTGCTCTGTTTCGACTATAGTCGAATTTTCCTAAAAAAAAAAACGTTTTATTTTTTTGTGAGCGAATTTGATTTGATTTCCCCACTCAGGAGGTGTGATTATTTTCCACGTGTGTCGGAAGTCGTAAACCGCAAACGCATGGCAGCATGTGTAGCACGTTGGTGAAGACACGCGGCAGCGCTTGTTTGCGTTTGGTTAAAATGATGGGAAAATCATGCCCGTACAAGCTTGCATCAGCTATTAAAAATCAACTTCATAGATCTTACACAACGCTATCTCCATTCTAGGAGCAAACACTTCGCTTGCCGTAAGGAATGCTTCCTTTCTTTCAACCCCAAGTGTCGTATGGGTGCAAAAAAAAAACTCACACAATACAAACAGCATTGGAATGCATAAAACAAACCTTCCGCCAGCGGAAAACTAGCTCATTTTCTCCGGGAACATTTCCGTTTCGCTTCCGAATACTGCAACGATGGAGCGAGTGCTCACGTTATCCTGCGGGAGGAGGGGCAAGCAAAGGAAGCAAATAAAAATCCTACTATGCATGTATATTATCCGGACTCTTTTTCACCGTGAAGAAAGTTTGTTTTTTTTGCTGGAGCGCTTTTTTCTCCGTCGCCGCTGCCTTCCTTACGGGTGCTACCGGGCTGCATCGAGCACAAAACGGCTCCTGCGAAATGCACCATTTTTGCTGGTGCCTAGCTTTCTTATTTACTCAGCTCAGCACCACAGAGATTCGCTTTTTTTTGCTGCCACCATCGCCGTGTTGTTTGTGCCCCTCTGCGTCGAGGTTTTCTTAGCCCCATCACACCCTGAACCCGAGCTCGAAGAAACAGGATGGTGATGATGATGATGATGATGATGATGGCTGTGTAGGTTAATTTTGTATATTTTCCAGCACGGTGTGTGTGTTTTTTTGTTGTTGTTAGTTTTCGTTTCCTCAACTGCGCGCGAGGTGAGGAATGGGAAAATTTAAATTAAAAAGGAAATAAATTTCATTTCGCGCTCACACCTCTTCCCTCACCCACCTTGATCTGCCCTGCTCTACCCAGGGTCAGACATTTCGCATTCCTTGGTGCTGCTTCTGCTGCACTATGATGATGGCTTACGGGCGGGTTTTATGGGAGAACGAATTAAATTTGTGTTCTTTTTTATTATTATTATTGCTTTCACGAAAAGGACACAGCGCGCGGCGATATGCGCTGGATAATTTGGTGTGTCTTCTGTGCCGCGTCCTTTAACTCCTTGCACGGCGAGGGGAAGGGAAGAGGGCTAAAGTTGTTCGTCCGACGTTCATCCTTGGGCGTATATTTGTGGAATTTGCCCGGAGAAGCCAGCACCAAAAGCCCGATAAAGAATGGGCACCCATAAAGGGTGCTTTGTAGCGTTCTTTCGCTAGTGCTTTCTTTTCTGTATTTCTTGATTTTTGGTTTGTTTTTTTTTGTCATCTAGATAATGGTTAGGAATCCAGTATTGCACAGTGTATAGTGCTTTTTTGGTGTAATTAAAACAAAACAAGAGGTTTTTTCTATGTATTTTTAACAGTGACAAAGTTGTCCTTTCTGAAATCGGTACTTGTTTTAATGCAACTTGCTGTTGCTTTACATTGAGCGTATTGTTTTTGCGGGAACAAATTTCAATATTTTACAACGCATCCTCCAAACAAACGCAGGCCGCGGACATGATATTCGATATCTACGAACCGAACGTCCGAGCACACGTGGCCTCGCGCGCGCGGATTCTTCTTTGCGCTTGTGAGGAACGGCTTTGGTGAAGCCTGCCGTCTCGCTCGCTTACGATGGCTCGTGCGCGCACCCAACGCGCCTCATAATTAACATTGTAGCATAATGAACAAAAAGCGGGGCCGGGTTTATTTTCCGCCGTTCCGATGAAATGTGCCCGCGAACATGAGCAAGGGTTGAAATTCTAGAACTCTCGCCCCTTCGGACGCAGCTGCCGCTACACGATCGCCACCGCAGCGCAGAGACACGCGGCCCGCAAAAGTGCAAAAGTGCAGCAGCAGTGCAGCGTATGTTCGGTGGACGATTTTACGAGAAACTGGGGCAAGAACAAAAAATGTGCTTGAAAATGGTGTGTTACAAAGCAAAACAAAACAAAACCCACTCGCTGCCTTTGTGTGTCGTGCCGTCGGACGAACGGATCCTCCGCTTTTCCACTAACTGCCCGGCAGCTCATCAATGGCCCCTCTTTTCCCGTCACAG
>JXXA01005628.1:0-19067 GCA_000956255.1 Anopheles punctulatus | reverse complement strand
TATAGAACATCAAAAATTCAAATCAAGGAAAATTCCACGATGAAAATCCTTAACATTGTTCCAAACTCTCGTTTACGTGCGAACGACTCGGTACGATGAATGTAACAAAACAAAATACCGTACACGTGCGCGTTAAGCTGCGTGTCAGTCGCACAAAAAAGCACCTCATTCGACTTTAATCGCACCAACAACATTAAAGACAGCAATCAATGTATTTCCAACGTTTTCCCAACACAAAGCTCACTGCAAAACGCTTTTACTCATTCCACTCAAATCGCGGCACGCTGAGTGATCGGATTTCAGTCCAACCTCACCCATTTGGTTTGCATATCATCATCATCAACATCACCATCGTCATCTCCTCCTTTTTCCTCTAATTCACCCACCAGCGGGAGTGGGCCCAGCGACCAGAGCGTGGCTTCCATTGCGCCACCATCCATTCACTTAACGACACTTATCTACCATCTTAAAGCTTCCTCGATGAGGAAGATGGTTCCCGGTGACATTATTGCGTTTACCGAACGAGCCGCCAAACATGACAGCAAAACGCGAAACGAGCTGCACGCGATTGTCTGTGTAAATGTGTTGTCCTAATGTACGTCTCACCGGTAGTGGGAAGATACGGCCTGCCATTCCTTCCCTATTTCACGATGCTACAATAAAGCGTGCGCGGCTACGTTCGCTGAAATCATCCGCGGCCCCTGCCGTACATGTTGATGAATAAATTTAGATAAAAGATTAATTAAAGGAAAGGAAATTTACTTCATCCGCTCGGTGCGTTCCAGGCTGGCCCGACGAAGACTCCCAACGTCTTTCATGCCGTGCTGGAGTGAGTTTCCATTTCATTCCCGCCTTTGACGTCATCTACGGGCTTGGGGGCCGGCGCGAGAGCCCCGAGAAACCCTGACTGATGATTATGATGGTGCTGAACCCGGTGACGAACATGCCACAGCCCACACCCGCTCGAAATGGCGGATACTTTCCCACCGAGCATCCGGTATCGGGTTGATGCTCCTGGGACGCTTCACAACCGGTCCGAAGAAACCATATATCTTCTTATCAAATACTTTCCCATGCCCGGACGGCGCTGGTCCCAAGACAACATCATTGCACCATCGCGTCTGAACGCCGTGACAGCGGTGGTGCGAGTGCGAAATCTTCCAAGCACCAGAGCTAACTTGCGTTTGAATTTCATATCTCCTTTCCAGAGGCCTGCCTGAAAGCCGAGCCTGACGCTCGAGGTCGTTTTATGCCGGGCTTTTGGCTTTTGCCGAGAATGTCATGCCAGGGGGGAAGTGCAAAATGATGAACTATGCTCACGGTGCTTCGAAGACGACAGCGGTTTGCACGATCGGGGCGTAGTGTTAAATGTTAAATTCTGTACAATCTTCCCCCTTTGTCATACCCCTATCTCACCCTTCCCGCTGTTGCACGCAAGTGGAAGCAATCCCGACTGACGTTAGTTACCTTCGCTAAGCTTATTCTGCTGATCCGAGTAGGTATCGTTTGACACAGTGGCTGTGTCTGTGTCTACCGAAATCCCCGACTAGCAACGGTATCACGACCGCGGTGACCGGGCCGACGTAAAGGCCGTTCAAGTGCAGACCGTTCCGCGCCAACGACTCGGCAGAGTGGCGTCAGTTTGTGCACGGGCTAAATAATAAATTGATTTAAACCCGATGACAAACATCACACCTGTCCAACGGGGGTGTTTTTCACTCTACCGTTCCTACAATGTACGCTTGCTACGAACGGAATGGATCGTGCAAAATCGGCAGCAAAACATACCGTAACACACCTCTGAAGTGGCCGGTGTGCTTCGTTTCATTCCTTTTTTTTTCTCTCCCTCTCTTTCTCTCTCTCTCTCTTTATCGGACGCCACCGAGGTGTGCTCATGCTGGATTTGATGAATGATGTTTGGTGTCAGGAATTGGTTTATTGCTCGTTAATATTCAGGTTTTTTTCTGCCCACCCTAGTTTGTGGTATGATGAACCGTTAGGCCATCCAGGTTAGAGGGCGTGCAAAACCTGTGTGATTAAATTTCTTCGCTTAGATTTTATTTGTATTTTTTTGTTTGGGTATTTCAAACCTGCTATGCATTTCAAATTGACCATTCATGGAATCCGATTTGCTGAAGGGGTTTTATTTTTAGCAAACGGTTATTTATTTATCAGACGGTTATTTAACAAAACCAAAAAGTTATTGGTATGTTTTAGTTGAAATTGATAGCAGCTAGAGCCCGCAGATAACGATTCAGATGTGGCTAAAAATAAAAAACTGGCTAAGCTAAAAATGTTTTGCAATTGTTTTTGACACAACGAAGCTAAATCTAAACATAATTTTTGCGAGTTTGTTAATCAAACCAGAGCAGTTTATTTCTTATTTTAAACCAATAAAATATAAAATTTAATACATATCTACATGCATATTTGCAATTCTTGTGCAATGCACAAAAATGAGGCGCTGCATTTCTAGAATTTTTTTTCATGTTTTAAAAATAACTGAAACTTTTGTAACAATTTACGAACAAATAGCTAGCCGTTTTCTTTCTATCAACCTTTATCAAAACGGATTGCCGCTATTTTGTTTTGGTGGCGATAATATTTTTAAATGAAACAGGTGTATTTTATTTGTAGTAAAAAATCACAATGCAAGTTCGATCATTAAAACTGTAAAATTGATTTTGAACATTTCAAATTTTACAAACACGTTTAACAACAAACTGAAGAAAAAGAAAACAAAATATTATGTATTTAAACATTTCACTCGTTACAAACGTATATTTTCGTGAAAGGTAAGGATGCATATGCATGGCTTTTTTTATAAATAGCTCATAAATTCATTGCCATTAGCTACACTCTTGGAAACTCGCGTATGAAATGCGTATTGCCCATAAATTCCAGCTTGTCCGCTTTTCCTTATCCCTCTAAATCATACTTCTGCAGCGGGGCAAGTAACGTACAGTAATTTCCCGCACGGTTCCAAGGCAAACAGTCCGCAATCTGCACCGCGTTCCAACTGCATTTGACAGAGAATTATGAAGCGGTGGGTACAGGCGCTCGCAAAAAGATCAAAAAACCAAAGCGTTATTTCCTAAAGTTTATTCTACCCATCCATAACTCATGCGCTAGATAAAATGTGCACACGCGGCCGATGGTACGCGATAAAGAGAGTAACGCGCCCGCGGCCGATACACTCAATTTTTCAGACAATTTGGCAGCGAGATTATGAACACCTCGTTACACTTATGGCTCGATGTCGATACCAATTTTTTCTGGGGGAGGTTTTTTTTCTTGAAATAAAAAAAACTTCCATTCATCTATTACCGAAAGCCATACATCATACACCCAAATCAACGAAGTACGGAGAATGGGTGCCGGTTGCCGTTCACATGATCTACCTTTCCAGCGCCCCTCAGTGCTGAATTCTATCCCGGCGAATCCTTTGCCCGAAACGTAAATGGTTTATCAAAGCCGTGCCCGTTTCCAGCGACTCGGCTGCCAGTCTCGGCTCGGAACGCGTCCAATGATGGACGGGTGGCGGACAGGAGCAGGAAACCATAAGCACATCCTTCCACGAGCTTCGTGGTGCTAGCACGCCCGCAACCCCGAGTGAAATTGGAACGATTTCGAGTGCACGAACGACCGGCAGGCGGCGCAGAAGGGTGAGATCACTACCAATAAATAACCTTTTATTGTTGCCCCAGATCAATATATTCTCATTTGTGCGAATTCGCTATTGACCCAATTCCCTAAACCCGTGTGCTTGCTGCAGCTCACTTTCGGGGCAGAGCACACGGGATCGTTTGGCGTTTTGGTGTATGCCAATTTTCATTAATGAAAAAAAACGAAAGCTCAAAATATGGCAGCACTTTGGAAAAGTTTACCTTTCCGCGTTCCTTCACCTAAGCCTTTTGACGGGACGGCCCGGTCATAACGGCACAACGAAATCACATGAAACGACGGGTAGTAAGAATCGTTGGTTAGATTAAACTAAAATTTGAAAACCAAACCACACCCAAGACCAAGCATTTATTTGCCACCATAAGCCACCCGCCAATCGTTCGGTTAAACACCGGAGAAACCGTCAGCCGGTGGGGAAATAAAATGGTAACAAATTGAAACACAAACGGCACGAGTGTGGGCTTGCCGGAGGTGGTAAAATGTGCCCGGGCTAGGGACATAAAATCGACAAATGCTCGCTTTCGGCGTGGGCACGAAGCGAAACACCGAAAAATCGTGGTGCCCGCGTGTACAATTTATTGCTGCAAACCGTCTGGGCATAAATATTTCGAAATCAGTTTCCGCATACCAAAACTTTGCTCTTCCCTTTCAGTCGGTTTCGTTCGCCGTTCGAGCAGTTTTGCAAACACATTGCGGGCGACATTGCTTTTGTCGTCGCTTTACCACCCCAGAAGCATTTTACATTCCATCGTCACTCTATAAACACGCGAAACTCCCGGCACAGGCTGCGTCTGCGAGTGTCTGCCAGCATGGAGTAAGAAATTATGGTACACGCTGTCCAGGCGAAAGATTATCGTTTATTACACACTCTTTTTGGCACAAACACCCCCAACATTCCGGTCCCGTTCGGGGTGGAACATCTCGTGAACCGGAAAATGGCTGACGCAACAGGCCTCGACCGATCCTTAGGCACAATGTGTCCGCAACGTCAACGGCAGGCCATCGTGTACTGTACCGCACAGAACAAAAACAACAAAAAAAGAAAACCCATACAACCTATGACGTCGACTCTCGAATGGTTCCGTCACTGGTCCCGTTCATAAACGCCGTGGTTTTTCTTCCAGCAGACGCGCTTATCTCACGCTTTCCGGATGGCCACCCGGTCAGCAGACCACAACCGAGCGCAGCCCGGGAGCGAGTCTCTGCCCTTCGGAAGCGCCACGTTCGCAGCAGGCATAAACATACATCTTACGCCCCTTAATAGCAACCCCATCCTGTTCGTGGTATCGTGGGAGAAAGGGGAAGAAAACAGAGACAGCAAACGAACCCGCCACCCGTTGTGTCGAAATTTTCTCGCTTGTCTGTTCCCCTCATTTAGGTTCTACATCGTCCTCAAACGTCCGTGGGTGTAGAAATCCTGCGTCCCTTCATCGATTTTTACCATCTCAAATGATAATAATTTGCTACGGCTGCTTGCTTCTCTTCTTATCGCACCACCCACTGAGTTCTGGAATGTTTCTTCTTCTCCACCCAAGCCTACTTTCGCTGCTGCAGCCGGAACTGTCCGAACAAATGAGCTCCAGCATCTTAGTTGTCATTTGGAGAGAAAAAAACTCACTGCGTCTCTCGTACCCGCAGCCCGTAAAGTGGAAAAAGGGTTGTATCGTTCTCAAAAATGAATACCAAAATCTACGATCCAACACAACCCGACGATTTCCACCGTATCGATAAGGATGCCGTCGTGCGCAGTAAAAGCAGACTGCTTTCAAACGGAGACGGACAGAAGAATGCCCGAATGCTTTCCGTTTGAAAGTGCTTTCATCTTTGATGAAAATGGAACAGATCTGATGTTTGCTTACCGGGAATTAAGTTGTCCCGGCAAGAAACGCTCTATAATTGTGTGCCTCACGGCAGGGAAGGTGAGCACAGCGACTAGGGAAGCATATTGAGACGTTCCCAATGTCAGTAACGATAGCACGCTGGTTTTTGGAGAAACTATATTTGATGAACACTTGCCTACATTTCTAGGATGGTTTTTGAAGTCAATATCAATTATTTAGACGTACTAGGGAGCAGGAATTGTGTCCCCAAGACAAACAAATTTGGTTTTACTTGGATTTTTACATAAGTTGAGATTTCTTTGAAAATATGATCATGAGTTGTAGACAATTAGACAAAATTTATTTTTTTAAATATATAAAACATCAGCATGACGCGATAAAAATTTGGAACTAAAGTTAGCAGTAATGACTCCATTAAACATTTATTTTATTCTGTCGCTGGTTTAGTGTTACGGTTCCTACAACAAATATTACTTTTGATTCAATTTAATGTTAATAACAGTAATTTATAATTACTTTATTCTTTTCATTTTGTTTAAACCGTGATTTAAAATGTTTGTATTATGTCGCACCCTTTTCTTTTCATACAATAATAAAAGACGCTCAAATCACTTCTGCATTAATAGTCAATGGGGACCATAAGAGAACATTTTGAATGTGACGTGTCGGATCATACTTTTCGAATTTGGAAACTGATTATAATTACGTCTATACTTTTCATTTGAAGCAGGAATATTATTAAATAAAGCTAAAAATAACGTATATGCTAAGTAACGTTTAAGTCGTGATCTCAAAATTACTTCCTAAAAGCATACTTCCCACATAAGCTTATGTTACGTACAACAATAGAACATCATCGATAAATTTGGCATTAAATATCCTGAGCCCCCTGCCTCCGGTCAAACTTGAAAGAGTGATCGTGTGGCGAGGGACCGAAAACTATAGCACCGACGGCAGCCCTCTTTGCTGCAAGTTCCCTTTTTTGAGACGGTCTGTCGAGACAAAAAGCTCGTCGTTAAAATTGCTGCCGAAAAGTAAAATTTTCATCAACATTTCGGTCCAGCTTGACTGGCCCAATTTGCATCGTCCTCCTCTCACGGCTGACTCAGCTGGTTTCGGTATCGATTGTTTATACAATCACTTCGGAGCGGAAGTCAGGACTCTCGTTTCCGCTCCATTAGCAAGCCGACCCGGAACTGATGCGTATCCCACGCCGTAGTGTTGGTGGTGCTCGCTACAATTGCGTGCGTATGTGTATGTGCGATCCATTTAGCCGAAAAGCAATGCACACACAGGCACGGTCGACCTGAGCGTGGTGGTGCTGACCGGACGACGACAAGATACTACCGGGAGACTGTCGGGTGCTATTTTCCTCTTGCATTAGCATACGCTTCGTGTGGTTTCGTTCCGAGAGCCCGGAGGGATGCAGGAAGGGTCCATTTGCCAAATATTCCGATGGAAATTAGGTGCTAAAGCCGAAATCATCATCATTTGTCGAACCATTCAAGCGCACCGACTAAATGAGGTATGCCGCTTGACGGAGCGGGCAAAAGGGGAGGGGAAATGAGCCACGGAAAATATTGTCAGGTCAACCGGAACGTCGATTTTCATGGCGAGCAGCATGATTGCAAACCATTCAGACCCTTCGTCGGATCTTCCTCTCGCTTGCTTCGCACGAAACTTTTGACTTATTGCGCATCGCTTGTTTACACTCGTGGGCTGAGTTGGACTCGGGCGAGGTGGTGAAACGTCAGGTTGACATTTCCGGAAGAACGAGCAACGAATTCGGTTTCGCATCGAACCTGTGATCGGAAGTAGAAGAATGCACTTTACCTCCTCCGCACACTTCTGCCAATCACCGCGATGACCAGGAGACGATGAGCACTGGAATTATGCCGATAAATTATGAAATAATGCACGCATAATAAACTCTCATGCATAACGCTGCAGATGAAACCGACGATGGATCGATTTTTGATGCAATAGTTGAAATTAGTTTTGGCTACACGGAAGCATACTTTTTTTTTAATTACGCAATATGAATATGTTCAATAACATATTTTTTTTAATTTTAGTTAGAGATTGTTGGTATGTTTTAGGCTCTTTTCGGATTGATTAGCCGCACTGATTAAAAAAAAAAACTTAAAATCGATGACTAAAATCTAATCAAAATGAACATACGCCCAAATTTTTAGGATGACATTATGTGTCCACGCAAACAACAATTTCATTAAGAGCATTTAATTAGTATTTAAACTTTGTAAAACTTGTAGAACAAGTTTTAATCGCTTCCACTATTTGTTAATCAACCCCCTATAAATTTCCTATAAATAAACGTCAAACATAAAGCTTGCGTCAAATGGCTCGGCATGCATATGCCTCGATACACACCACCATAGGCATTTGCGATGAAATGTAAAGTCAACTGAAGCGTTCTTTATGGTCGAAGGGATCGAGCACTGATCGATCACATTCACCGATGGTTGGCACTGAAATATGGCTTCCGGCATCATTGCGCACCGCTTGCGTTTCACTCTCACAGCAAAACGATCCAAACGGGCGCCTCGAACTGGGCCCCACAAAGTGAAACAAAAATCACCTGTAAATGAAGTGCTCCCTTCCGACTGCAGAGTGGGCAGCATCAGCATCAGCGGGAAATGATGGCAAACAAAACGAGCTTTGAATGTACACAACACGCACACTCGCATACAGCTGGAAATGCCAAACCATTCCAAACAAAACTGTCCACTGGTAGTGGGCAATTTCCGGACCACGGCGTTTATATTTTCGCCTGCAAACGTGGCACGTCGTTGTATTGTTTTATGTGCGGCATAAAATAACTTTAAAACATATTTTGTTTCCCTTTCGCTGTTGTGCCCCGTCCCGTTCCCTTGCCATGCGCGGCGGCGAATCAGAGTTATGAGCTTCCGGGGTGTGAGAGCTGACCCAAACAGAATCGGACATAATTCGGTACAGTATTAGAATTTATAAGTGCGGCTGTCCGTTTGTTGTGTTTTCGACGCGAGTTCGTTTTCGTTTCCTTTTTTTTCTTTTTTCTTTTTTTGGTCGTCAGCAGCCTGGAAATTGTTGTCGCTATTTGCTCGTATTTCGTGTTGGGTTTTGCTCCAGTTGCTGCGTAGCGTTTGCCGTTCGCTTAGCTTCCGTTTCGTTGCACTCTGCTCCAGTTTTCGGGCAGACCATTATTATTGCAAAACATGCTCGCACTTCCACGCCAGACCTAGCGGCTGACCATGTCAGGGCTGCGAGCCTATTTCGTTTTACATGCACGACCGATGGGAGTCCAGCTGGTATGAGCATTTTTGTGTTTTTTCCCTCTTCTTTTTTGTCGCTTTTATTCAAAGCTTTGTGCGCTGCATCGTCGAACGAGAACGAGCGCCATTTCGGTGTCTTTATTAGTGGTACTTTATTTGGAGCAATAGCTTTGTCTGGGTTTTAAAGAGCTGAAGCTTTCCAAACAGTGTGTATCCTTAATCTGTTTTGACATGTTCATATTGTAATGCATGTTTTAAATCTAAGGTTGTTGATACCGTAAAACGCTTTGTAAAATTATTCATCTAATAAACGAGAAAAACGCAAATGTTGCTACTTAGAGCTAATGATGCAATCATGCACGAACGCTATAAGTCAATAGATAAAATATAGCCGATCCATCATTTATGGTTCTAAAAAGGGATATAATTTCAATCACTTTTTGTGTTATTGAAATTTTAAGAAGTATTGAGTTTATTGACAGTATAAAATCATGTAAAAAACAAGTCAAATCAAAAAGTTAGTTATTACGTGCAATCAACGCTTTTGGCTACTTCCAACAAACTTGAATGGTCTCATTTCGAAGTCATTTCAATATGCGTTAGCAAACAAAAGAAAATACCCCATTTAGTATCCATTTCCCCATCAGTCTGGCAGCCGCCCATGGCGTCGATGAAATGCAATTTCATAATTTAGTTTTCGCCAGACAAATGTTCGTATAAAAAGCGTCCCCCCCCCCCCCCCCCCCCCCCACTCTTGGCTACCGCTCAAGATCGCCTTGGGGTTTACAAATGACCGCAAATGTTTGCATTGACGTTGTATGCATACGGAACGAATGCACTAGTCTCCAGAAGGAAAACGAACAAAGCTTGGTGAGCAAGTACAAAATAAAAAAAAACCGATGCTCGATAGAGCAGATAGCAGCGAATGCTGGCCCGCAAGAAGAACACGACCATGTCACACTTAGTTACTGGTGCTGCTGTTGCTGCTCGGCTACCCGGCTGCTGGCGTTATTACACATCCTCCATCCCCGCCCTGCAGCTATCGAAACATCGCCAATATTGCACCCACTTCCATTGGCACGACTTCCGCCCCTCGACGTTTACTCCAATCCATCGTTCGGCAGCGTTCCACCATTCGCGTGCAGATAAAACCAGGCCACGACATAGAACATTCCTCCGGGAAGAGGGAAACGCGAAGCGTCTCGGTTCTAGGATCGTGTGAGAAAAATATGCTAATGTGTAAGCATCGCCCTCTGCACACTTGTGCACGCCGCGATAAGGCGGAAGTAGATGACGATGGGCGCAGCGAATTTTCATAGAAGCAAATGCAAATCCCACGTCGCGAGATGAGGTTGGGCCTGCAGGACCGTGGAAGAGCGAAGCGGAATAAAAAAAAAGCTATAAAATATTTGAATAATTTCATCTCTCCTCTCGCCCATCCTCTATGCCTTTCCCCCGTTCCCGGAATGCCCTTCCCTTCCTGCGCAAAAGTTCGAGAAAAATGTAAGTTCGTGCTCGAGTTCCAGTTTCGCGAAAGTCACGAACAGTTGTGAAGCGACGACTCCGCCGACGCCCACCGTGCTGCGGACCGTTTCAATGTTTCCCAGCACAAATAGTACCAATCGAATCGCGTCGAGGCTGGATGGCTGGCCGTGTAAAACCTTCTCCGATCTGCATGCTGGCTCCCCCACAGAGCTTTGAGAGGGTCGGTGCAATCGATAGCCAACGAGCAACGTGCCCGATGATAGATTCGCCAGCTAAGCGCACACGAAGAAGTGGTAATTTCCACCTTTGCACCGTAGCTCTTCGGTTTTATTTTTCAATCTTCCTGTTCGTTCGTTCGTTCGTTCGCTCGGTCTGCTTTTCAAGTGATTTGCTTTTTTGTTTGTTCGCAAAGAACGATGCCAATGGGCTACGGAAGGCGACAGGGTTGGGGCGCCACAACAAGGTTGCATCGATTCTCGTCAACTCCAAAGTGCAACTCCGTCTCAAGTGAAGCTCTCCTCACCATTGATGGTGCTAATACGATAGAATGAATTTGCTTTTTTTCTCTCCCTCTCCCTCTCTCTCTTTCTCTCTGTTTGCATCCGCTCAAACCCGTCCTTCCGACGGAAGTGAATCGAAAAGCGGTGGGCAAGAAAGCAGCTCCTCCGCCAGAGCGAAGATCCAGGAAATGAGACACCACCGTTGTATCCTTTCCGAGCCGCAACCCAGCCGGGCTTCGTTGGATTTACCACCGGTACGTTTACCGGCACCCTAGCCACCATCACCGAACGTCCATTCGGATGAACTCGTGAAGAGACGAGAATAAAGGGCAAAAATAAAAACCGAAACTTCTGTTTTTGAGATTTTTATTGTTCATCACATCTCATAAATATGTTAAAAGCAGCCCTGCGCCAGTCGCACGCTTGGCGCGTTTTGTTTTTCTCGTTTTTCATTCCCTTTCCCTAACCTGCGGTGCACTTGTGCTTTCCGGTGCCGGTGCTCCCTGTCGGTTGACCATCGGGCAAAGCGATGGGGGGAGAAAAGTTTCAGTTCAGAAATGGAAAATACAAAAACTTTGATGTGAGATCGCCATCGCAGATTTTGCTCCATATACTCCCGGCACTCGCCGTGACTTTCCCGCTGGCCGCTGGCTCGCGGAAGGTCAAACTCGTAAAGTAAGCACACGGGTCAAGCAAGGCAAAAGTTGCAGAATGTTACTTTCCCCCACTGTTTCCTTAACTTTTGCATGAGTTTATCATTCGACCGACCGACCGAACGAACGTGAACAGCATGGGTGCACCGACCGACCGACCGGCCGGTACAGAAGGTTGCTGGATTCGCTTCCAGCGAAGCACCCGGCCACAACATTGGGCTCCTTAGATGAGAAAAGTTATGAGCCAAACCTGCACAGGACGGGTGCCTGCGTGTGTTTGTGTGTGCGTGTATTCCTCGCGTCCCAGGCTCCCCGGGAAGGTTAATGAACTTTCCGATTCACTATCGGGCGAGGACGGGCCTCTGTTTCAGAAAGTTGACACCAGTGAACATGAAACAAAAAGAGACCCCGGAGCCTCTGGCAAGTAAAGTCAATCTGTATCGATTGATAAGTTTTGATTTATTCGGCGAAACACATGTTCGTTATGAGGCACCGGCTGGGTCATCCGAACATTCGCAAGCAACAAAGTTTGAGATGAGGTTGCCATATTTATTTTAAAGTTTTGCTAATGCATATGATATTAATTGTATTTAATCATTTTGATTAGAATATTTCGGAATAGAACTAAAAGTTTGTCGAATAAGCAGGGTGGCCAACATTCTGAGCCACAATTTAAGCCTACACAAGCAAACGCTTTTGGGTTAGTTCATTTGTTAGGTTATTTAATACTTTTAAAGCATTTGATTACATTTTAAAATGCTTCTTTGGCGGCGACTTTTAATCGAGTATCACATGAATTAGAAAATTTAGGAGAGTATAGATAGGGGGCAGTACGAATTGAGAGGCACCATAAGTGTGGTGTATTTTAAAGTCACAATCAATATCTAGGATACAACGAGATTCACAAGTCGCTACGGTTAACAAATGAGATTTCAAAGTTCAGCATAATCACATGATCTTCGTTCCTTCGAAATGCTGCACGAGCTTACAAAACCATGACATTGGTTGCCATGTAACCGTCACCGCACGTTCAGTGTTCATAAATTAAACACCATCCAGTACGTTACCAGCTCTAATTGACAGCTCAACACTGGTCTTTTATCATGTTGAGTGACATTTTTGTTTCGGTACCCGCACCATTCCCCCCGTTTCCAGCGCTCTACTAATTAATTCGTTAGCGCAGAACATGCAGCCACATCCGCCTTCCGCTGAGTTCCGTTGAGCCACCTAGCAGTCGACCGAACTTCGCACCGTATCGATTTTGCCATCGAAGTAAGTCGAAGCAAAGCCACGAATGATGGAGGCAGTTATCTTGTAATTAATCTTTACAAAACTGATTACGCCTCCGTTTATGGCGAACGTCGTGAACCGCAGGTACGTACGGGAGACAGAATTAGTAATAAACGAAAAAAAGGCTCCGCATTGTTGGCAACCAATTGAAAAGAAAATCAATTACAACAAATCGATTCCAACAAAAGGCGGCGGTACCAGCGTGCAAGGCGTGTTTCGAGCTGGCTGCGTATGTAGCAGCACAACGCACAATAAAACCTCGCATGAATCACCTGGTGAGGGTGGAGTGAAATTTGTAAGCATCGAAAAACTCTCTCCACAGACACACACACACATATACACACACAAAGAGGTGGAAATTGTTCCGCCGGTAGCACATCCCGAAAAAGTATAACCTCTTTAAGCCTTCGCAAACATGTTCGGTGGTAAGAGCGGAAAATTCAATTTTCCTCGCTCGCTCACCGAAATCGCTCCGGATTATGTTTCTTTATGATTTTTATTAGTTTTATGCTTGTTGATTGCTATCGCGTTTCCTATTCGATCGGGAGGAGACCGCTGGCTGCCGTTGGTGACCGGTGGGCCGACCGTAACATATCCCTCGTTTATGATTCTTATCGGTAGGTGGCCCGTGTGTGGGTGCGCAAGGTGGAAGAGGTCATTACACATCGTTTACTGGGCCGGAGATAAAAAAGGCACACATACACTCGTGCGGTGGGCTTTCACTTCGCTCGAGTGGTACGCGTGTGTAAGTGAGCGGCACGAAGTAAATTCAATTTCGCAGTGAAACCCATAAATCAACAGTGCCCGCTGCCGAAATCCTGCGCTGAGCCGCAAAAACCGGCTTCCTGCCAAGGGTGTCGGTGTTTTTGCAGGCCATTTTTCCTGCCCAGTCACTCCCCGTCAAGCCACGTGTTGATGAGTCGCGCAACTTAACCAAAGGCATGGTGACTTTACCGGTTGGTGGGGGGGAGGAGGAAGATGTTATCAAATTTGATTCAATTATATCGCTGTTCTTTCCACTAACAAGCGATCATATTTAACAATGAACCACGCTCCAGCGGATTGCAATAGGCAGTCGAAAATCCGGTCCGGTCAGTGGAAGCGGAAGTACGCCGCAACTGGACCGGAATACCGGAAGTGCTCGAGCGCCCGAACGTGTGCGGTTACAGTGTGGAGCAAGCACAACAGCGCATTACCGTTGCGAGCAGGAGAGGTGGTTTCCGTTTCGTAACGAAATAAAATCGTCTCGCTCCATTCTGCATCGCTCCATCTATCTTCGGGTTGGGCCGCCCAAAACCTCGCCCGAAGGATCGGGCCGGGCCCGTTGCACGATGCTCAAAATCGTGCCACTGGAAGTGGATTATTTTTATGTGTTTACAGCCACAGCCAAGGGTGGCTCCGTGGCGGGCCGGAAGCTCGCATTTTCGTACGCTCAGTCGGTTTGCCCTGCACAATGTGTGTCAAACTATGGTTTCGCTCGGCCGTGCTGCTCTCGGTCCATCTCAAGACGCTTCTGGTGCACTTTGCTGTGCTGATTTTTTTTTCTCTTCTTTCCTGCATGCTTTCCAGCATGCTTCTGCCCGGCACGGTACGATGGATGGTTGAAATTCGATTTCCAACCGGAACCGAAACACGCCACCCGGTTCGCCGCCTTGCCTCGCCCTTTCTGGGGAAGTAAATTGTGTTTGTGCGCGTGAGGAAAGCAGAAAGCACTGGCACTGCCGGGAACGCCTTACCGATCGAGCAAAGCGGACAACTGTCAATTATAGGCAAACCGTGAACCAAGAACCCAGTTGCTAAGTTACTTTCCCGCTGGAGTTGTGTTTGCTGCGACCGAAACGAAGCGAAACGCAACGAAACGTTCGAATGCGTTCAAAACAAATTTAAAACGCTCCGCTGGAGGGAAGTTTATAGTGCGGCATTCGGCAAATAACCTGATAATGGTAAGTTATGTGCGTCATAAATTTTCGATGCTTGTACACCGCACCCGGAATAATGCATACGCTCAGTCACGCGTCAATCATTGTTGTGTGTAGTTGTGGCGTCGAAATGATCAATTGAAAATGGAGATCTACCGGCAATAAAAAAGGCAGTAACGCAAGTTAATGATTCATTGAACGAACGAATCTCTTTATGTCTGCTGTTTTTTTTCCTGCTCTCTCTCTCCATATAATAAACACTTATGGGTGCACATTCAACGCGAGTCACCGCAAATGCTGAATTGCCTCAAAAGAAGTCATTTTGCTGCTTTTATGCTTTACATAAAATAAGAAAGGCTCTCTTCCTCTCTCTCTTCACTTCTACCGTGGCTCGTAACACATCGGCTCGTAAGAAGAGACGAGTCATATATTTTGCCCTGGTTTGATAATGTCACCCGAAATAATATGCACTAATACCACGGGAAGAGCGAAGAGAGAGAGAGAGAGAGACTCTAGCATATTTCACGTCGTAAGAAGCTACACAATAACGGCCTACCGCACCATAAATCATTACCTTGCATGGTTCGAACCATTTAGGAACCCACCTTTACGTCTTTCCCACGTTCCTGCTGCCCCTGGAGCGGCAAAACATTCCCGCTGTTTTTTGGGCGATATGAGAAAAGTCCTCCAAAAAAATAAAAAAAAACGACCCATTTACCGCCGTGCCGGGCTCTCTGCATGTGATGAAGATGTGCAGAAATAGACATAAATTAATTGAAGCCCCGCTCTGGTTGGGAACGCACGCAGCGGACGCATTTTTATCGATATTATGAAGCCACCGAAATGACTTTTCGATCAACCCTCGCACCCCACCGGGCATGTGGGCCCGGGGCGTGGCCATACACGTAGTGGAGCCCCGAATCGAGCTGATATATTGGCCACGGTCTAATAAAACTCATAAATAACCTACTTGAACATTATCGAAAAGACTGCAAAATTTATTGGTAGCTTGATTTCGCACGGTCATATAAACGTAAAGAAAAACACACTCACACAGAGATAGAGAGAGAGAGAGAGAGCGTACGACCGAGCGAGTAACGCGTCGCAATGTGTGTGCTTATCGGTGAAGGCACAAATTTGGCGAAAACGGTGGGCAACACTGGCATGCACAAGATGATGCTGGTGAGCACGTGCCGGCAATGTCTTCTGTTTGCAAGATGTTTTTTAACATGTGTGACACGCCCGTTTTCTCGTTTTATTTTTCACTCTGTTTGCCTGGTTGGTTTGTAAACGCCAGTGTTGACCGATGTAATTCAAGTGGATATTGAAGGCGAGTTGGTTGACCTGTTTGTTGATGTTTGTATGATTATAGCCACAACCTGCACCTTTCTGACCAGACGCATTGTTTTGGGACTTGTTTTACGTGCGAGTATCGATGTATCTAAACAAAGGAATTAATTGATCGTATTTAGTAGTCGACTTGTTTGTCAGAGACACTGATTGATTGGTTCATTGGATTTATGCAACGATAAACGATGCAAATCAATTGCTTGATTCACCGAGGTGCTCACAAAAATCGAAAAAAGAAATGTTTGAAACCTTATAATACCTATACAGTTTTGGAATTCAAATTGAACGCTTTCAAATCATCGATCGAAATTGATATCATATTTTCCATCATCTCAGAGTATGTGCGGTACTTCCATTTTTTTTCCATCAAAGTCCCACAAAATCTCCCATTCGATGCTCATGATTGACCGCTTGACCGTTCTTCCCGGTACTTGTGAATTTGATTCCTTCCCCCATTTCCATCCTCCCAAACCTCCCCTCTTCACCAGCAGCCCACGCTGGCCCGATAGCTATGAGTCGTTATAAAGCAATTTTGCGCCGCTCACTGTACAGCAGCTGAAAAATGTCCCATGCTTCGGGCGGGGCTTCTTTCGACGAATTTGTCGTTTTTACTTTGTCGATATTATTTTATTCCTCGTGCTCACGTAGCCATAATTAAATCTGACTTCGTCGTGCCCCGGCCGGGGTACCGGCACCGGCACTGCTCGTTAATTTAAACTCGATTAGAGTAATCCAATTATGATGAATTTCACTGGGAGAAGGAACGAGAAAAGCAGACCCTGCGCCACTGGACAGTACCGCAACACCGAAATCGGCACCCCATGGACTTGGAGAAATGGATTTGGTTCACGGGTTGTCTGAGCAGCAATTTAACGAAAAAAGCTGTTGAGTTCACCGCACTGGTTTTGGGTTGGATTCCGACCCGGGAATGGCAGCGCTTAAAGTATGATAATAGTATAACACAGGCTCAAGCGGTTTACTTTGCCGGAAGCCGTTTGACTAAGTCCTCAGTTAGGCTAATCCGTTTTGTGCGGAAAGGAATGCGCGAGTTGGTCATCACCGCGCGGTTTACCTTTTGCTTTAGGTGTCACGGGTACATTTTCCTGATGCTCAAGGAAATACCGCATGATTTATGAAACAATTGAATTTGAACATTTGTGTTACCGAAACATTTTTGGTTTTATTTGCCAATCCAAATCTCCATAACGATTGCGATTGCTTTACGGTTTATTAAACAACAAAATATTTTTTCTCATAATTATGTTATAAATGAATGTGTGTCTCAACGTTTGAACATTTTTTATCTATTACTTATACTTCAAAACGTGTTCATCGCATGTCAACTACTTTATGGAAATTATATGTATAAAAAAATGCTCCTGATTCAAGTTAGAGCATGACTGTCCAAATAATAAGAGTCAATTATGTTAGTTTATGAATATAAATTTTCTTTTATGGGGATTTTTTATGAAGATTTATTTTAAAATATAATTGAATTTACATGTCGCAATTTAAATATAGTATATTGGTAATACATGATTCACTTTTTTTTGTTTTGGTCAATCGTTCATCGTTTTTTTTTTGTGCATTATTTGCTATCTTTAATTTTCATCGATTGCTGAATTCGTAATGATTGCCCAAACTCTACACCGTGTGGCCAGGCACATTCACCAATGCTTTCAATCTCGCTGCTATCATCGGTCTCCTCATTCGGTGCTTTCGAGCCTTAATCTTTGCAACTTTCCAGCAGCCATTGAGCAGTTTCCCAGCGATGGTGCCGACTCCTACAGATATACCAACTTTTTTTTTGGCCTCTCCCAATCATCTTCCTCAAAGCATTGACTTTTTCAAAGGCGATCTTCAGCATCATTCTCAGTTTTTCCTTATGCTTATCATCGCCAGCTTCCTACACCGCCGCAAGATGATGCGTGCACTCGTTTCGTCGAACGCACCAGGCCCCCCGGTCACGCCATCCCGTTTTGGTTTTCACGAACGCCTCGAAATTTGAGACCCAATTTCCCAACGAAAATATGCTCGATGCTTTTCTTGTTTCCCGCCAGTTAATGGCAACGCATTTTCATCTCTTCACTGTTGCCGCTACCTTCGCGCTCCGTGCAGCGTTCGCCTTTTGCAGTACACGGAACGGTAGCTCATTTGGAGCCTATTTCTCGGTCAGACCGCTGTGTTCTTCAAACTTTTGTCCACGAGCTGAGGCTGAGCGGCTCCATCCGCGCGGGGTTATCAAAATGTTCCAAACGACCTAACAGGCACAGTTTGGCGTTGTTTTTTGGTCTCTTTCATTTCGCTTCACTAGTGAGTTTCGCTCGCATCGTCTACATCTTTTGAGAATTTTCCTTTTTCCGCATCAAACCCCACGTTCCGGTCCGACCACGTTCGTTACCCTTCCTTCCGCGGAAACGCTCCTCGGGAACGTTCTTGTAAGGCTGCCCGGCCGCGTCTCGGGCAGACTCGCTCGAATGAAAAACAAACGAAAGGCAATGGTAAAGATTGTCCCAACGGCACGGTCGGTTGGGCCCCGAAAGAGCAGCATAATGGAAGAACAAAGTAAAGACCATCGATGTGTATAATGTTACCTCGAAATCCGGCCTTGGGAGAGATGCTCAGGCAAATTCTGGGTGAGCTGCTTTATCGCTCGTTTTTTTTTTGTTTTTTGTGGGTTGTTCAGTTCAATCCGTGGCCAGAAACCGGCTGGATGGTGCTGGAAACGAGTGCAAGCTGTGCGGTTTTGTTTATTTGCCAGGCGCGGTGGGAAGCTAGAGAGGTGCCAAAAACAGGACTTCAACCATGCAAACCGTTATCTTCCTAAACGTTGTTTTTTGTTTTTTTTTGCTCGTACTAGAGTAATAAGGAACAAAAATTCTTCATTTGACTTTTTGCGTCCGCATGGGAGCGCGGCACAGGCTTGATTTCGGTAGAGATATCAGTTGAAGACATTTTATGAGTAAAAATGAAGGATAAGGCAGCACGGTGGGGCCGTTGATAATGAGAAAAAAAAAACACAGTCTTCCTTCGTTTTGTTCTATCTGTAACTCATCTTCACCTTTACTCATAT
>JXXA01005624.1:0-18891 GCA_000956255.1 Anopheles punctulatus | reverse complement strand
TTCCCCGATCGCTAAACGGTCACGATGACTTCTCGAGGCGGCGTCGAGGGACTTTTTTCGTTTGCGTTTCTTCTTCTCGTCCACCGGGAGCGAAATCACACTCGAACCGGACGGGGTGCGCGTTCGGCCACTCAAGCCTAGAGGATACTTTTTCGTTGTTCGAATCTCCACTTGACGTCGGCGCGTTCGCTTGCTCGGCCGGCCGCTTGTCAGACCAAGCCCGTCGGCCGTGCCTTCGACGGCAGCCAGCACCGGCACGGGTGGGAAGCTGGGCTTCGCTTTCTCGCGCAGGTACTCGAGCAGCAGCACGAAAGTGGAAAACAATTTGCACAATTGCTCATCGGACCCATTGTCCAGCATTGCGTCTCGTGATTCCAATCGCTGCAGGAGTGCCTCCATTTCCTGTTCCAATTCGGCACCGTACGGCGTTGGCGTCCCATCGAGCTGGCCGATTATTAGCGGCCGGCAGAGCGGGACGGGTGGATGCAGATAACGCGCCCCATCGAGCGGTGCCAATGAAAATTGTGGCAATTTTTCATCCATTTCCTGCAGCGCCATCGTGCTTCGCCTTTCGTCTGCGTCGCTTTCGTCGCTGCCGATGTCGCTGTCGGTTGGAAGGCGCATTTCCGGTCGCTGTCGGCTGGAAGGCGCATTTCCGACAGACTCGCGCCGTGCTGCCGTCGGTGGCTGCCGGTGAGAAATTGGTCGTACTTCTGCAGCATCCCGTTCCGTGCCAGCCGCTCACGTTCGCGTGCCTTCCGGCGTGCCGTACGCTCGGTCAGAACGTCGTACAAGCGCCTCAACTCCGCCCGGAATCGATACGCTTCCGGTACGCGCGGCAGAAGGTGCTCGCGGATGAGGTAGTGCAGCCGCAGCTCCACGGGAACATCCAATAGGCAGAAGTCTTGCACGAGTTTAACCGGTGCTGCCGTCGCCACCCCGGTCGTCGGTTTTTCGGGTGCCGCAAACAGCAGCGACGCCTGGTGGGCCACGATTTCGTCATACTTTCGATGGAACTGTTGAACTTCCGGGCTCAGTTGGGCGAACTGTTCACCGTCCTCCCACTGCTCCCAGCAACAGACCGTCGGTTCCTCCCACCAGTGACAGTGCGCCGGCAGCCGAAGCTCAATTTTAATCAACTCTTCGGCTTCGTTTCGCGCCAGGTACCCTTTTCCTGTCAACTTCAACCCGACCGGAACGTTGGTGTAGATGAAATCGGTTCGAAGTTCCACCGGTTGGGGAAGACCGTTGAAGCGTGCCAGGCTGTAGATGCCACCGACAACGGCGTATTCCCGCAGGTTTATGTAACCCGCCCGCAGGGCCAGTGATTTGGGCGCAACCGTGGCCAACGTGTCCCAAAATCGTTCGCCCTGCTGTCGTTCGAACTCGCCGTCAATGTCAACTTCGGTCTCGTCCGTAATCACCGCCGGTACTGGCTCGGGCGCGGCTGCTTGGCGGGTTTGCCCTTCCGCGATTTGCCGGGTGCTTGTGTAGCTTTCGGAGGCGTTGGCTTTCCCGGACCGCCCGGTCCACCCTTTTGCGCTTCGAGCGCTTCCGCTTCGGCCTGCTTACGGCGTTGCTCACTTTCGTAATCTTCCCGCAGCTTCCGCAGCGCTGCCAGCCGCTTCCGCCGAATATCCTGCCGTTCGTTCCACTCGGCTTCCTGCTCCACGAGCAGGTCCGCCGCGGGCTCCACCCGTGGAATCGTACTCGTCGGATCCATATTGCTGTAATGATCGAACTGTAGCCACATTCCACGGATTAGACAGTCCTTCAGGTCCAGCGCTGGAGGTCGATGAAGCACGAGCTGCAGTGGGACCATGTCGATAACTTTCATAAGCACATTGCTGGAGAAGGAGAATGAACGTTTGAGCAGCATTTGCGGGGAAATCCTGTATGATAAAACGCTACTCACTAATCTGGCGCGAGTGGCACCGGACGAAAGCTCCAAAGATACATCGCAAGAACATTGGTCGCCTCGAAATGGAAGTCACTCATCACAGGATTCAGCGTGCTGGTGGGCAAGAATAAACAAAAAAAAAAAGCCATATAAATCGGTGAGCTCCCGGAGATGAAAACAAAGTCAGGCCACTCACTCCATGTCCTGACCGATGTTGCTGCCGATGCGAAAGGTCATCTTGTCCAGCGAATCGCTAATGAACTTCCGGATTTCGTCCCGCACTAGTGCGGTCTCTTCCGTTTCCTCTTGGATCGACTCCAGCACGGCCAGTGCGGCACGGATCGACGGTAAGTAAATCTCGCCAATGTTCCGGAAGGCTTGCCTCAGATCTTTTCTTGTGTTTTGCTTCCGGCCGGGGTCTTGCGTCAGCGGGCTTCGTTCGTCGGCCACCAGCGTCCAGCTGACCGAACTCTTTTCTAGCGCATCCTGCTGAAAGGTCCACCGGAACAGACACTCGCGCAGCTCGGGTGGACTGGCGGGGTTCGGCAGTGTTTGGCAGGACAGGAAATCGGTCCACTCTTTCCGGTCGGACAGCTGCCGCCCGTGGTCGGTGGCCGCCTTCTCGAGTCCTGTTGGAAGGGTGAGCATTTGGTTCACACGACCCAAGAAGGCTTTTCTGCTGACCGTGATATTTTCCCTCCCTCTCAGCGCCACGCCTCACCCGCATTAAATGGAGCGGCCACGGTTACTTACTGCGAAAAAACTTCATCGTCTCCAGCAGCAGCATGCGCCGTTGGTTGTACTCCTTCTGCTCCAGGGCAACCTTCCCGCGCAACCGCTCCTGCTCGTCCGCATACCGTTCCGCTTCCGCCTGCTGAAGAGACTCACTGCAGACGGCCCGAGTCAGCGAGGAAGAGAGCAGAAATTCAAATCATAACAAACATGGCTGGCGGCCAAAAATGTTGCGCGAGAAATAATTACACCAATTCTTCCGGTGATACTTTCGGACTTTTGGCCTTCCCGGCGAGCGGCAAACGATGAAAAACAACAGCAACCAAAACAAAAAAAAAGAAACCAAAAAGAATCGGAAAAACTCGTAAAAGTATTTGGAAAGCGGCCTTCTCGAGCATTTCGGTGTTGCTTGCTAAGAGCTTGGATTAGAATTTACGATGCAAAGTTTCACTCACCTTGGGCATCGTTTGCTTTTCTGTTCGGTTACTGTTCCGAAAGAAGATTTTAACGCTGAATTCTGACTACCCCGAATCAGTGCCAACACACCAACTACGGTGACCTTCTCGACTCGAACCAAGAAAGTATGTTCTGCGTAAACTCTCAAGCACACTGGCGGGGGGAAAAATATCTTTCAAGGAATGCTTCGATCAGCAGACTTTGTGGACACAAAATTGAGAGCTTCTAGGCAAGCGAGGGGAGCTACACTTGACTCAGCGGAGCACCGCGCAGGTGAGTGTTTGTTTTTGTGCCGACGGTGGGCAAGCGAAAGAAACGTGGCAAGAAAATTAGACATACAAATAATCCTCGACCCCGTTCCCCCTGTTCGAACTCACTCGTCAATAACATCCGTTTCCGAGCGGAACGTGACTTGATTGCCAGAAACCTTTTCACCCTCTCGCTCACTCGGCCGGTTTAATCATCCGGCTTCCAAGGCCGACTCGATGCGCGCACTTCGGGAGCGATTGTTACGCTTACGTTGTGTGTTTCTTGGGTACATTCCGAAGCAAGCATGTATGGAACAAAAATCTCCCACCAGCCTCTCCGGCCATTTAATGCGATCGATGAAACGCACCTTCGAGCGAAGAAACTATCGGCTGCGGCGGGGTGCAGGGGTGTGCGTTTGTGAATGGAACGATTCCCGTTCGCAAATTGATGAACTTGGCCCCTCGGGAGTTCGAACGCGTCCGCGCGTTTTTCTTTATGTCGGTCCAGTTCATAACGGACACGTGGGGCGGGTTTCGACCAATCGCACCAAATGTACTTTAGATCGGTACGGTCCGGCCCCAAATAATCCGCAACTAGCCACGTGTGCGCGGGCAAGATGGTTTCATAAATGATTCATCGAAAGCACATAAATATAATCCAATCAGTGTGTGCGCATGTTTTCAGTGGCCCCTCGGCCAACCCTCGGTCGCCCTTTCGGGTCACCAGGGTTTTTTTTTCCAGGGAAGCTGAAAAGTGAACGGTGCGGTGCCGTGACCGGTCCGGCCTGGCTACCTGCTGCGGTATAATTGCATATAGATTGATTTTTGGGCAGGATGCTATTTCAGATGGTCATCGCATTTCAAAACGCTCGCATCGCATTATGGTGCCAATAAAGCGATCGAAAATGTGTGCAATTTTTCGTGTGTAATAGCTATTACATAAATTGCGAAAACAAGCGTAAAAACCATTTTCTAATTGCTTTCTTGGTAGCTACCGTAGACGGGTCGTGAAATTGCTCTCAAACGACTGATTCTTACTGCCTGTAAAGGTGACAATTTCCCCCTCCCCCCCTACCCCCATTTTCTTTATCCCTTCTTCTTCCTTTTCTCCGTTTCGCACCAGCAAGAAACACATAACTCGATGCACGCCCTCGGCTCTGATTTGACGTTTATGATAGTCTCGTTTTGTTCAACAACGTACTCGAACGCTGCTCGAAATAGATAAAATTTTTCTGTGTAGGCTCTCACCTCGACGCTTCTTAACGCTTGCTGCTCGGTCGGTCGGGCTGGGTAAGCAGCAGTGAGAGATTTATTCCCACCCGAAAAGGCTTTTATCGAGCGTATAATTTTAGCAAGGCAATAAATTGGGGAGTAAACCTCGGGCCGAGAGGGAAACCTTCACAGCAGCTGGCTAGAGACGCCGGTTTACCCAGGCAAAATGAAGGAAGATTGAGATAGCTTCCGTCCGCTTTCAGCACGTGTTCCTTTGAGCGAGGGGTTTAAATTTACCAAATCTTTGTACACTTTTACCACGCTGTGTAAAGAACGTTGTGTACTTGCAGGGAATGAACGCTTAAGGACGACCGGAAAATGCATCGAGCTGCAGTGTTTGGTGTATGTGTGTGTGTTTTGAGGAAGTAAACTCCCCTTTACCGGTGGCGTAGATGAGTTTCAATCCGGTCTTGGTGCATTCCACGCTCTGATGTAGTCGTTAAAAGCGTTTTCCCTACAAAAAAGGACAACGTAAACGCTTAACCTTCAGACCCGAAGGAAATGCTTGGCATTTAGCAAATAATATAATTTCTGACCAATCCTACAAACAACATGTACACGCGGGATGAAAAATTTGCGTCCAGCTTTGCGTCCTTGCGTTTTGGAGAAGTTAATGGATTTTTTTTTGTTTTTGTCTACGTGTGTCCCCGTGCTACCCATGAATCCTAAACCCTTCACCACCAACGAAACCCCGGGACCGGTCAGCACGTTTCCGACGGCAAGCACCGTCCGCCCCACGCTGTGGCAACGCGTCGCTGGCATTGGTTATTTATTGTACAATAAATTACTTCCAGTATGAAATAAATGAGAATTATAATCGAAAACAAGCGCAAATGGTCGAATGGCGACGGTGGTGATGGTGGTGGGCTTTTGTGGTCATTTTTATTCCTAGCCGCTGACGTGGTTAGAGACATTATTTGCAGGATTTTTTTTTGTGTGTTGTTGCTGGTTTCTGTTTCGCTACGCGTTTAATTTGTGTTATTTTGCGCTCGCAAACGCAACAGAGCACACAAAGTCAACACTAAAATTCATTTATTACAAACTCAGCTGATTAGTGTGCCGTGGAAAGGGTTTTATGGCAGGAGGATACGACAAACGTACACGGGGACACATGCATTTGCTCGACCCTTGTGGAAATGGTTTCAGGCCACCGTTGGGATTTGGTTCGTACTGTGGCTTTCGCGATTGGACGATCAATCGAAAGTGGGCTCTCTAATGTGGTTGACATTGCGCTCAAAACCAAACAAAACGGAAGAGAGGGGGGTGGAGGGGGAAAGTATTTAACAACAATTTAAATTATACCGTAGTTGGTGGCAACATTTTTGTCGACCCTTTTTGTAGCGGCCAGTTTAGCAGCCGAACCGTATCAATCGAGTATCGGGTGTATTGAATATTAACGTATCAATTGTTGCAAATGTGTAGTGGGAACGTTCCCTTGTTATTAAACAATCCTCCCTGTAATGAGTTATTTGTCCCATTACAATGGATATTCATGTTATTCGAAAGCAAATCCATTTGAAGCCTGTATTTACGCAACGTTTACTCTATTTATTTTCATTTCCTAGCACATCGCTTTACTGACATCAAACCTAAGCCCTTTCGTAACAGACACATAAAACGCTTGCCTCAATGTTGCCAGAAGAACGGGCAAAAAAAAAACACACACACGAAAAAAAAGAGAATAAATAAAACGCTCGTGCGCAAAAATGTGTTCGTGGAAGCACGAAAGAATTTGTTTGAAAAACATTTCCACCCTCAATACCTCAATTGCATCATGCATTAAAAATGAAGCCGCCGCAGTACGATGGTTTGCAACCGAATTGCTGGGGAGGAAAACGAGCAGTGGAGCGCATTTCATCAATCAACCGACCAACTACCACCCAATCACCATCCCCATTGGCACTCGCATTTTGTTGCAACAGAATGCACTTTGCCTTTCCTCCTCCCAGAACCGGCTTCCTTATGGAAACATATTTGGCCAATTTTTTCCCATGCACCAACCGGCTGACCATCGAAGCAGTCTGGGAAATGGAATCAGCCTTTTCATTTCCGTGTAAACTGAGAGGTAAACTCTCACACTCGCACCCTCACACACACGTAACCGGACGTGTGCGGCAAAAAAAGGTGCACATCGCTCCGTTGAAGCTAATGGAAGCGCACTGAAAGTGGCCGGCAGCGTAGTGTGGAAAACATATTTTCGTGGTCGATTACGTTCCGGAGGTTTAGCCAACAGCACTAGTTGTAGCAGCTGCTGCTCCTGCTGCTGCCGGGCAGAGAGAGGGAGAGAGAGGGAGAGAGGTACGTCCACCGAGCAAACCACTTCGCTGCGGTGCATTTGTAGCAATTTAGCGTGAAATAATAAAATTACTCGCGAACTAATCGGAAGCGGTGTTTGGCCATTTCCGTGTCCGTGGTTGGGGGAGTAAAATCGATACACACTCGTGGGGGAATTGCCCGCGAGGAATCCAATCTTTAAAGCGACTGACCGCGTACACCAGCATCACAGTGCGAACTCGCACGCGAAGGTGCCGAAAGGCGATGATGGTACACAAACATATTTCCGCACAACCCATGATGGATGGTCTGCGGAAGAGTTTGAACAGGAAGGGAACGTAAAAATAACCCCTTCGTTGATAAATGGGCTCATTTCACGGGGGGCAACGAAATCAATCGTGTTTGGTGTGTCTTGAAAGTTTCCACCCGAAAACCCGGATTCGAAATTATTTATCAAGCTGTTGATACCCGTACCGTTGCTTATGTGTACGGGTGTTTGTTGTTTCCCCCTAAAAACCGGACCCCTAAAGGGAAGCACGCCGATGTGCGAATAATTGACACGGCTCGGTAAAATCCACCGCGAGCCGTGATCGATGGCCGAGCGGCACGACAGAATTACGCCCGGGTTTGCGCGATAATGGAGCGTAGCCCCCGAAGGATTAGCAAATTATGTTGTGATTAATGCATGAACACTTGGTACGGAGGAGGCCTGAAGAGGGGAAGAGGCGGGGGGGGAGTGAAGGTGGGTTTAATGAAAAAGTGCAAAACTAATTGCAAATGACAGCGTGCTTATGACGAAGCATTAAGCGAAACTTTTTTGTTGTTTACAATACAACGCCACAAGGGTACGTTATTTATAATGCAGCGTGCAATCATTTTGCGATGCTTTTAAAACAGTGGGATTTTATGTTTGGCAGGGTTAACTCCCATATTGGGTTCGCCGGCATCCGGTGAATACGGTTCGGTTCGTTTCGGTTCGGGTTTTATAATCCATTAGATGATAAAAGATCAAACCTGACGGAAAGATTGAAACGCTCTGCCGGATGTCTCACTCGCTCATCCGGTCGCTGGTTTTGCATTTTTCAATGAATCCTTTCCGGTTGTTTTCTCATTTACGGTTGCGAAATTAATAGCACACAATGAAATGCTACATGCGTTCGTGCTACGGGAGATTGCTCAACATGTTCAACAACAACAGCAACTTATGCCATCATTCTCAATCACGGATGCGCCGATGCTGATGGCCGGCTGAGGCAACTATTGTCCGAAAGAGTCCGAGACGTATCGTAATTTACCTATCTCTACCCATAATTCGCCAAACCGAGCCGAACAAACGTTCGAACGATCGCGTCTAATCGTGCGGATCGAAAGTTCGATACCTATCGGAAGACGCATAATTTATTTGCCCTTATAAATCCACCAGCCCGGGGTGCTGATCCGGTCTCGACGGCGTCGTTGTATCGCCGCAAAAATACTCCAGAACCAGATTTCTCCACCCGGAGGGCAATATTTTGATCAGCACACCGCTACACGGAAAGGGTGGACCGGGTTTGACTTTCGGGTCATAATTTTACTACAAATCTCCATCCATCTCCATCACGGCGTTTGTTTTTTGTACGCTCCGTTACCGGTTCTCTGACCTGACCGGCCAATTCGAAGGCTCAAGCGGTGCTCGGTATTCATCCCTCAACTCTTCCGAATGGTTGTTTTCGGTTGTTCGAGTTCGAGAAAACCGAGCGGGGGCCAGCATACAAACAACACAATTTTATTTACAACCCATTCGCCCGTTCAGCTGGAGTAGGAGCCGACCGTGTCATCGCACCACATCGCAGTACCTACCGCCTGTAGGAAACTTTTTAATAAACCCATAGCAAATCGATAAATCCTTCCGTCTCGCTCACGTACGTTCGGCGGCCTGCTTTGATTGTGATGAACGCGTAGCAATGGCAAACGGTTTTGTTTTTTTTATTATTCCTCAGCACTGGAACCATGGCGCTACCGAGCGGACAGCGTACGCTGTTGGTCACTAATGGACTTTAATTAAGTGGACATTGTAAGCATGAAATTGGTAAAACATGCCATTAGAAGTATGTGCACTGTTCGCCACCGAAACTCTCCGTCAGTCATCAGCTTCAGTTCGGTTCCATTCATCTTTCTGCAAAAAACCAGGGCCATGTTAAACATGAATCTAGAGTTTTTGGAAAATTTGTGCACTCGATTCACAAAAAACAAAAAAAAACTAAAATCCTGTATTGGATGAACAGCGTTGTAAACGATTGAATTTTGTAGTTTACAATAGACAAAAAAAAACGAGTTAAAAATTTTACATGCAACTCAGATTTTAAACTAAAATATTTCGATTCTATTTTATTTAAGCTCCAGTTGCACCACATTTAACAGATAAAAATTGGTAATGCTAGCAATATCGTGCGTTTTACTCGACCCACCACGAGCTGATAGGCTAATCCTACTTCACCGCGAAAATTACCCATAGTGGAGTGCAGGCTTTGTCTGTGGCTAAGATTTATTTTCATCGCTTTTCGGCAATGTCACACACGACAGCGGTGATGGTTATCGTCTAGTAGGCTGCGGTTTTTTTGTTCCGAATTCCCCTCAACGTGTTTGCCTGCAGCCGTAGTTATCCAAGCGATGGCAAGTCACTCGCGAGCGACCCGTTAAGCAAGTGAACAATGATGGAGCGCTTTCGATGCTGACGGTTCATACGGCGCCATACGGCGATTGATGGGGCAAGCGGCAAGCGGCAGTGCACCCACGCGAAACAGCACCAACCGAAATGCAATTTTCGATGAACGACCATGCGTCTCCATTCCAACGGTTTTCGGCTTGACTCGTCAAAAGAACTGGCTTCGGAAGTGGATAGTTTCGTGTCAAGTGTAACTGTGTGCATGTGTGTGTGTTGATGCGTTTAGATTCGTCATCTAGATTTCCTCCATCATCGTTTTCTCTGTCACGTTCTTGTTGGGGTTTGCTTAAGGCGCTACCATTACGGAAAAATGATAGGATTTAAATGATTAAAATTGCGCACACAATCGGGGCAGGAATGTTGCCTGTTGAGTCGATTGATCACGATGCATGATTAGCATCGGGCACGTGCGTTGCTAATATGCGTCGATAAAATACCGATGATGGAAACACTTTTACCCCCAATTAAATTGTTAGTTAATCACGTCCGAATCATCAAAGCCCGAGGCAAAATACGATTTTATTTAAAATGAATTAAAGCCACGAAAGCAGTGCCCTTTTAATTGGTCAACGTGTCAATTATGTAATCACGATGTTTCACAGAGTGGAATTTCAATGAGTGTGAAATTTTAGTGAATCTATCCTCATCCTTCATTCCCCAAAATGGACTGTGCGGAATGCAGAGCTTTGCAGAGCGAACGCTTTTGCACACATTCCCCCCACCCCCGATAAACTGTGTTCGAGCCACATAAAACGCATCGATACCGACCACCGGCGTTTGCTTTAATTGTTGCGTTGGCCGGAGTTGAGTTCTAAAATTATTCACCTGCAGTTTATTATTGAATTGTGCCGGAATAGAACGTGCCTCCTCTACACGTGATACACCCCCGGGGCCGAGTGTGAATAAAAACTCGGCACAAAGTGCCATCGGTGCGATTGGTGCATCCGGGCACACAGTTCGATGATTCGCTGTACAACCGACCGACCGCAGCTTGATAGAAAGAGAAGTGGGAGGGTTGAAAGAGAGATTGAGAGAGCGAGGTAAAAAAAAATGCGAGGAAGCAAATGAAACAAGCGAACAATAGATTCCGGCCGACAGCACTTCCGGAAAAAGTCTTGAAACGTGCCAACAATAACGTGAATGGGTTGGTGGGTGGATGAGGGTGGGGCAACTACAGCACGGAACATGCAACTTAACCGGTAATGGCATGGTGCAGCGCTTCACCTTGCACCAGGTGCAGCGTGCAGGGGAAGAAATATTTGCCTCCTTTATTCCTTCGGACGAGAAATATGAGTAGCCTTTTAGGAACGGCCAAAGGAACGGGGTGGAGCGACCTGAGGGGTACGGGCAAAATGGAATTTCCATTCGCAAGCGCACGATTCGCAAACCCGGCCCGAAGGCATACTTTTCCGTTCACAGACCGGGTCGCCGGCAAAGGTGGGCCGAGTCGAAAGCCTAAAATATTCTTCACCGTTTCCACCATCGGATTCCTGGTTCGCTTCCAACCCTGGCGGCTGCGGGCTGCGGATCCGTAAAGAGGATGGAAGCAACGCAGGCACGCAGGCACACAAGTTATTCTCGTGCAGCGCCAGTTTATCCCGAAGACATAGTGTGAAGTATTATCGTACGATGCATTCATTCACCCGAGTTTCTGCTTCATCTTGCTTACAGTGTTTTTTTTTCACCGTCCCTTCCCCGTCCATTTCTGGCTGCACTGTTTGTTAAACTCATCCTGCAGCATTGAAAGTGCATTTAAGTTCAAGTGTTTTCCCATCTGCACGTACCGTCTCTACTCCGTCTCTCCGCTGCTGAAATGAATGATACACCTCCAGACTCTTTTCTTTGGCGTTCTTTCCTGCTGAAAGGATACAGGCAAAGGATACAGCGGTCCGTCGTCGGTCACGAAGCACGAGCCACAATGCGACCGGTCGGAGAACATTCTCTTCAAATGCCTACCATTCGCTTCCCGGACTAAAGCAAACCCATCAGAAGCCAATCGAGCACGGGGAAGGAAAATTCGAGACCCCCGAAGGATCTGCCGTATAACTCTATTTAGCAAACAGCGTTACCGGGAGGATGTTGTTTTTTTTTTGTTTCATTTTCGGAGAAGATATTTTTTCCCACAATCAAAGCAAGCGGATTCATTGCGAAGCGGAATTAAATGGCTGTATTTGTGTATCGATTTCTTCTGAGCGCTTCGATTGCGAAACGACCGTGCAGGCTTCGCCCAATTTCGTCTACGAAGGTTTCCAGTACAACAAGTCAATTGCTCTAATTTAAATGTTATTTATCCCTACACGCAAACAAGGTGCCCGGCTGCGAGCCGACGATGGCTTGTCTTTTGTGCGGGGAGAAAAAAAACCGGCTCAACTAAGCACACAAATCATTTGCGAGTTGCAAAATTTCACTCTAAACAATTAGTCATCCAGTGGAAGTTCCGGTGTCTTCGTGCCTTTATGCCTATGCAAATAGCGACTGAATCGGTTCGCGAAACAGTTTCAAACCCTTCACTCCTGCTGACACGCGAACGGTGGCAGGGAGCGGAGAGTGAAGAATGCACACCGAACCGGAAGTGGAGCAGGGAATGCCCGTTCAAACTCGTTGACAGGTTCGACCGGGCGACCGGTGGAGCACACGCTGAATGGGGCCTACTAGATGGATGGATAGATCGATTGTGGAGATTCGGGGAGAAAAATCACTCAACAAATTATCGGCTATTAATGGCCGGGTCCGATGGCTGTAGCTCTCCGTCACTCATAACCATAAATCAATCCCGCATTCCATCCGCATCCGGGCCCGTTCGGGCCGGGATCGGATTGGCCGATGCCGTCCGCCAGCTCCTTCCTCCTCGTGCGCGTGCGAAAACACTTTTGCTAATGACAGCGATGTCATCCAAAGTGTCCATAAATCGTATTTAATGAGCTCGAACATCACTCACTTTCGAACACGGCGACAACTTCCCCACGGGGAAGCCGACTGCAGCCGCCAGTGACAAATCAATAACCGGAACCGGGTTATGTGGCTTTGCTTCTTATCGCCCGGTGCGCTGCTCGGCTCGGGAAAACGGAGCCTGTTACATTCCCTTTTTTTTGCTGCTACGCCCCCGTTCGCTTAATACTGCTGAGGGTGGCGATTATCGGCGCCAATCCGTCAATCTGCTGGTCTGCCCGGTGGTAGGGGGCGGAAAATGTACCACTGCAGGGTAAAAAATCACTCAAACAAACGCTACCGGAGGTTTTATCAATTATCGAAACCATCGGACACACGTTAATCTCGGTGGCTTTGTTATCGAAAGGCCAGCGAAAACAAAAAAAAACAAGCTACAGGGCTTCCAGGAAAATGACTCCGTTAATCCTGCTGGCACGGTTAAACGGTGTGCTTCCTCCCTCGAAGCGCATTAAAGGGAACGATCGGCAGTGACCTTTTCCGAAGGCATGCGCCGCTAATTCATTGCAGCGTATGAACGGACCAGTGTGTTGTAGTAGGTGATGTGGCCGCACGATTTCCCAACCGAGTTCCGGGTTAAATCCTTGTTCACCGAGAGCAGCTGACCCGTGTCGCATTGGTGATCATGTAATTTGCATAATTAGCACACGGCTAACTCAGCGTGTCAAACAACTCCACCGGCTAGTACAGCCGTGGGAAATACAAGCGATACGTCTCATCCTACTTCGATCCCACCGGAACGCCCGGAGAGTCATCCATAAACCAGTGTCCAGCATGCGTGTGTGTGCGAGTGTGTGTGTTTGTGTGCTCCCCTGCGGCTTGTACGTGTGGGTATTAGTTTCACACTCAATGTACATAATCATCGTCGCTTCGTTCCTCCGGGCACCTATCCTCCCTCTTTTCGAGCCCACCAGGCATATCTGGTGTCGACACGACTCGGGTGTCAATATTCACGTCTCCTGTCTCACACTGGGGGGTCGGAGGGGGTTGAACGGAGCAGGCAAAAACACGCACCCGCCTATAAAACTCGGACTCGAAGGAAACGCTGAGTGGAAGCGATGGAGCGTATCGTAAAACCTCCCAGCAAACCCCTCCGACCTATTGGTGCTATTTCCTTTTTGATTAATTATGTTAAATCACTGCCATTACAATCCGCTGTCAGTTTACTCCGATGCTAATTAAAGATTGTGTGATATCGAACACGTCATCCCTCGCTGTTGTAATCCTCTCCCCGGAGTAGGATCGGCTGGGCCGGTCGACCGGCTGGACAGGGATCAACGAGAATAAAGAAAAAATAAAACCCATTTTCGATACACATTTCAATTACGGTCGTATATCATGTACCGGACACTAGGGTTTAGCAAGTTTAGCAGGTCGAAGTGTCACTTAAAGCGAGCGTCTAGTAGGCGCTGACGCAAAGCTCTTTGAACTTGGGCGCGTGTCAATCAGAGGCAGCTGTCAAATATTGACAGATGAGGCAGCTTCGGAAACGATTCGTGTACATACGATTCCGTGCAGACTTCTTATCCGGTCGGACGATATGCGAGGCCGAGTATGCACTTTGTGGGCGTATTTGCGGGCCAGCGCCATTCCCAGCGTTGATTATTGCTCACACAATCGTTTCATCTTAATTATGGATCAGTTGTTCAATTTGCTAATGACTGTCGCCGGGATCGGTGTGCTGCCTGCGTGCCTACGGTGCCTACGGGGCCGGTGGCTGTCTAGTTAAGAGAGCAAACAACGCGTAATTGTACCGTAAAGGACGGACAGCTGTCGGCTGTCTGGGTGTCTGGCGGCGTCAGACATCAAATTTGAAAGTCACCAAGCAAAGGCAAAACGGGGGCAAAAACGATGGCAGCACCATTCAAACACCAAAGACAGGCGGGCCATTTAGTTTAATGCCATTTGTGCGCCGGGTACGAACAGGCACACAGATTTGCGCTTGCGAGTGAAATCTTGCAAATGAAATAAACAGCAACACCGGCAACGTCTTCACACCGGTTTCCTTCGACAAATGAGCCGGCCGATGTTTCAAAAAGCCGAAACCGGATCGAGAGCCAGATGCCCTCCGAGATGTTGATGGTCCTCCGCGCCAATCCGTAAGCCCCGGTAGTGTCCGAAAGCTGGAGAGAAATGCACATTCCGGGAAGAACATCGCCTAATTGCTTCATCACCAGCGTCATCGTTTTCGTTCCCTCCGTCCAGTCCGTTTCTCACAGTCACATTTCGTTATTGGTGACGCAGATTGAGCAGCGTTCGCAGCAGGGCAGCTTCGATAAGCTTCCGGCAGCCGATCGAAATGAGGTTCGGTTCGGCAAACCCTTCGAAGCCCTCTCAGTGGACTCGGGCACGAGCAAGGGATGGCTTTTTTACCAGGGGGAAAAAACAGGATTGTCTGCCGTGCATAATAAGATTGAATTTGCTAAAGCTTCTTCTAAATCATCCCATTTCTGATATCCTTCTGATGGCGTTCTCGGGCATGAGTTGCTGTCTCTTTCGAAGGATTTTTTTTTGGTTTTCTTTCCGAAAGCATTGTCACTGTTCATCTCGGAAAAACGACACCGACCTATCAATCTGCAGTATCAGTTCTTTATCGTGCTAGCTGTGTTTCCTTTGAATCTGTTTCAATCTCCGAATTTAACGAATTGGCAAATGCATTTCTGCGGTAAATTGTATGAATGTCGAATGAACTCTTCCCGGTTGATTGTCAAAAGAGATTGGATTCCTTCAGTGTCTTTCTCCGCCCGTCTGTTGGGGGAAACATGACAGGGATCCGTTTGTTTGTTCGTCAACGTGTGATCTTTCGCCACAGAGCCACAGAGTGTTCACAAGGCGAACAATCGGTGCGGAAGATCACATTCTTGCATCACAACACTGGCATTACACCTAGCACGATTGATGACGTTAGTTGTAATCGAAGTATCAATAATCTTCCCCTGCCACTCGCCCAATCTCGTAAAACCCTAAACCGCACCGACATGCTTCCTTACTTTTGTCCGCATTATGTTAAACGATGCGGCTAGTTTCGGACATTCCCAAGGAACACACATTTTTCATCACTCCCTCCCGCCCTTCCGACCCGACCTGAACAATCTGCGCAGGACAAATTGCCTGCATTATTGCGTGGCGTAACGTTCGATTTATCATAGAACCGGTGCGATGCTGAGGCCTTACAGCCATCGAAAATCGAACCATTATCGGGTGCGAATTGGGTTTCCCAGCGGAAAACGGACAATCAATACTCGAAGCTTGCGGGTGTTTTGAGTGTGACCTGAACCAAAACCAAAAAAAAAAGCGTAGTGATTTATATAAACTATTACTCGTCGTGAAATGATGGACCGCGTGTAATTTGTACGCAACAAAAAAAGCGAACTTTAAAATGGGAACCATTACGTGCTTCGACCGTTGTTAACGAGTAACATGTCGAAATGTAATTCGGCGAGTATGGCAGCGTGTGAACGTTGCAAGTTTCGTGTAAGTTTATGAACTTTGTTTCTACGACAACGGTGTTAATGAACAATCGATTATGTTTTACCACGGGAACACAATGATGAGAAATGTTTTCGAAAGCCCAGAGCGCACGGAATTGCGTGCTGTTTGACTGTATACTTTGTCCTCGTTGTGAGAAGGTGTGCTGGAAAGGCTGGTAAATGGGGCGGTCATTGCTGTTCCTGTACCGAACCAGCTGTAATTAAATGTTGGCGAATGTATCTAAGGTCGGGCAAACAAAAGCATCACCTCGTCGTGCACATTACACCATATTTCTACCGAAATTGATGTGTATATTTTCCCGTAATAGGCTACAATACCTGTGCTTGGTAGAAAAAGCTCAGTACCTCACTGTGTTCCGTCACTAGACAGGATGGATTTCGAAGAAAAAGTGCTCCAAATACAATGGAGTGTTTGTTTACAAGCGGCAGTTCAGTCGCACTATGCTAAAAGATGATTTTACAAAAGTGAATCGAACCACTCTTGCCAACATCGAGCCGTTTTTAAAGATGCTTTTTCCGTAGGTTTCTTCATCGCTACGATTTCAAAACTCGCCAGTCTGTAACAAACCCTCCAGCCATCAAGATATGCAAATGCTGGCCAAAGACTCCAACCGTACCGTCTCGGGAATGTTCATTCGCAAATGAAAAAAACGCACATGCGAGAGTGTATACGTGTGTGTGTGATCACTGACCGGGACCGGGGTCAGTCGTCCCCCTGCCAGTGGTTCATGTTTGTCTTCACGATCACTGGAAAACTGGCGTGGGAAACGGCCACATACGTGCAAAGCAAGCGACTCATCGCTACGACGAAAGTATGAGTAACGATGGGAACGGGGCAAAGAAATCTGAGCAAAAAAAACCCCACGCTCGGTCAACTTTCGCTTGCGTGTTTTGCAACCCTCCGGTGGTGCATTTGCCTTCCGACGGTTGCTTGCGACCCTCCAGTAGAGGCAAAATAGTCCATTTACTAAAAGCATCAAGCGCGATTGTGTACCCTCGTGCGGAAAGCGAAGGGCAAGCAGAAGCAAAAAACCTCCGGCAATAGAAGAAGTTTCTGCTCCAGGAGCTGAATGCGCGTTCCCACGCGGTCCAAGGCTGATACCGCACCCATACACACCCACGCATACATACACAGAGCCCGCGCAAATATATTGAATTGGTTCAATTTGCATAGGAACTCGGGGCTCAATAAAACTCAAATGAAATTTTCCATAATCTAGGCCAACAAAAAGCGGGAACCGGTCGAACCGGGTCGGGTCGGGAGGATGCCTAAAAGCATGTTGAGCACATTGTGTCCGGGCTCCGGCCGTCGGGTCGTCCGCTTGGCACCTCTTCTTGTCCATGGGCTGATAAAATGCGTGAAATATATGTATTTCTGGAGCATGTTTACCACTTTCACAGCCCGGGATGAGGCAGTTTTAAGCCACGCGCACGGGTTGGAAGTTTTTTTTTTATCTTTCGGTAAGCTATCTGGTGCACGTTACCGAAAGCTTCTCTTAATCTTTGCCCGTTTCACGTGATAAGTGGTTATGGGGGAGGAAAATTCGATTTCTTAAGCTGATCGTCTCTTTCGCACACGAATCGTGCCAGCTAACAATAATCCTTTCGATGCGAAACAGTTTCGCATAAACGAGGTTCGATCGAGCGTTGGCTATTTTTAATAACATAATTATTATTTCCTTGCATTTAAATCGGCTCGGCAAATGGCAGAGCAGTGGAAAGCCTCAATCGACGCAAAAAACCACGCTGCATCGGCCTACTTGGATGCTGTTTGGAAGGCAAGCGAAACAACCTGCGCTTTTGCGTGCCACCGGAAATAAATGGATACATTTTTTCTTTTCATTTATTTTCTAGCATCGTGAAGGGAGGGGGGAGGGGAGAGTGGGGAGGTATAAAAATCTATTGCCTTCTATTCATGTGGAATTGTATTACAGCACCCGGGGAACCTGTAGCACCTGCTCCGCTTGGCACGTGATTCAAATAAGGGTTACAGGGAGGCGCACACGGAAAGAGCGCTTCTTGAAAGGAAGTGACTTTTCGCCCAAGTGTTCGCGATCGCCTTTTGTACCGCAACACGCCTTTTTCACCGTGGCAATGACGAAGCTGTTGTGTATCCCCACGAAAGGCCCTACTAGGCATGAGTAATGGAGTAATGGGCTGGGTTTTGGGCAATGGGCAGAAAAATAAAAACACAAAGCAAAATATCGCTAGGCAGCTCCGGAGAGCGGAGAGCGGAGATCTGGAGTAATTATTACCAAAAATGCTTTGTTCCACGCGGAAGGAAACCAGTCAGCGCCAACGCTGGAAGGATCATTTTTCATATGGTCCTGGAGCGTCTTTCTTCTTTTTCTCTTCTTTCCTTTATCAACCCCTGGTGGGTCGGATTTCACCAACCTCTAAAAGCCTTCGCCGCACCGGGTTTTTGCGGTGCAGCTTTGGGTGCCATTCAAAAGGGCGCCACTGCCACTGTCGGACATGAAAGGGAAGCGACGCCTTTCCGATGGTGTGCCCTCGCTCCCCGCCCCTACGGTTTGGCGATAAAAGTGCACAAAATGTGAAGCCGGCCCGTGCTGCCTCCGAGATGAAAACAATGAGTCATACGCCTTCGGTGCGCCAGGCCAGGGATGCGTCTAGTTTATGCGACCGGCGTGAGTGCAATATTTGGATGGGCTCCCGAGTTTCCTCCCGCGAGAGCACAAAGCGGCTCTCGATTATTGGTGAAATATTTGACTCCTTTGTTCGAAACTTTTCCCACACCCAAAAGGGCCTTTTGGGGATTGGAGAAATTTTCCGCAATCTTTGTTGGACGGTACGCGGGTGCACTAAAATTCGTAAGTTGCGGTTATTAATTTTTCAACCTCCTTTCCC